>ML777782.1:34271-52493 GCA_009831015.1 Picea engelmannii
TTGGGGGGGGGGGCGGAATTCTTCCCTATTATGCTACACTTGTGATAATACAACACCTATTAAGAGGTGGGACACCACTTACATTGTTAGGTGTCCACTTAGCCTCACCTAAACTACCATGATGACTTGACTAATAAAATAGTGCCCTTGAGAGAGCACAGTGGCCACTTTTTTGAGGATTCGAACCCTGGTGGGGGCTATAACAACACCTTGATTTCTTCGATCCTTCTCACCTTTGGTGGCTATTTGGAAATTTTTTGGTGTAGGTAATGCCTCATAAATCCCCTCTATCTCACAATTGTTATGCATATTAGATTGTGCACACACATACACATGACAATAGTAGAGTAGTTATTAATGTGAAACGAAATCACACCATAAGGATATTCCATTGTAATAATGTATTTTGATGCATCACATAAATAACAACCACAAGCTAGAGAGATCCCATAATGCATGACATTGAAATTATTGATGATGTTAGTACTAGAGTGGGTGGGGTGGGGTGGGGGTGGGGGGGATTACATCAACTTGGGGACTTGCATCCTAAAGCCTACTCATATATTGGTAGAGCTTTCATTGTAGGTATGCCTCATAAACCCTTTTTTCCTCACAATTATTATGCATGGGAGATTATTCACAACACACACACACACACACACACACACACACACACACACACACACACACACACACACAAGGAAAGAGTAGAGTAGTTATTAATGTGGATCGAAATCTCACCTAGGGATATGCCATTGTAATATTAGCTTACTACGTCACATGGATAAAAAATGCAAGCTAGAGATGGCCCATGAGGCATGACACAAAAACCATTGACGATTTTAGTACCATGATGAAGGAGGATGTTCACATCAACCTAAGGATTTTCATCCCAAAACCAACTTGCACACTATCAACACTTTTTGGTGTGAGTAATGCTTCATAAACACCCTCTATCTCATATTTGTTATGTATGTGGGACTACTCACAACATACACACACACACACACACACATCCCACTCACAGATAACAAGAGTAGTGTAGTTAAAATGTCTAACATAATCCCAACACAGGGACATGCCCTTATAAATACATCACGTAGATAACAACCATAAGTCAAAGAGGGCCCATAAGGCATGACATTGAAACCATTAGCAATGTTAGTACCAAAGTGAGGGCAGACACTATCACATCAACCTAAGGACTTACGCCCAACAATTAGCTTTGGAATGGCAAATATTTTGGTATAGGAATGACTCATAAACTCCCTTTATCTCACAATTGTGTACATGAGATTATTCACACACACATGAGTCCAAGGCAAGAGTGGAGTAGTTATTATTCTAGAATGAAATCCCACCATAAGGATATGCAACTATAATAGTAGCTTGTGATACATCACATAGATAACAGCCACAACTAAAGAAGCCTATAAGGCATGACAATAAAACAATTGACAATGTTAGCACTAGAGCCAAGGATGCCATCACATTAACTTGGGGACTTTCCCTTAAATCCAACTTTCATATTAGAAAAGATTTTGTCATGGCTAATACCTAGTAAGCCCCCTTTCTCTCATAATTGTTCTGCATGTGGAAATAATCACAACATGCACATGCGAGCATGTGACAAGAGTAGAGTAGTTATTAATGCGGAACATAATCCAACCATAGGGATATGCCATTGTGACAATAGATTGTGATTTGTCACATATACAACTACCATAAGCTAGGGAGGGCCCACGAGGCATGGCATGAAAACCATCAACAATTTTAATACCAAAGCGAGGGAGGATGCTATCACTAAATTGGGAACTTGCACCCCGAGCTAGTGTCTAGATTTCTAAAGCTTTAGTTGCAACTAATTCCTCATAAATCCCCTTCATCTCACAAGTTATACCCCTTCCACTTAACACCTAATCCCAAGAAAGCTTTCTCTTTACAATGTAACCCATAAAGGAACAAGGCATGTTTCTTAAGAAACTACTCTTGTGTCTTTAATTTTACCTGATTTAGTGATGCTCACATGATCCCAACCCATGATGTGATAAGACCTTTCAAGTTGCCATTACAAGATATTATAACAATGAAATAGAGGGCTAATTAAATACATGTAATAATTGCACATTCTTAATTGGTGGTTTATGAAGAACTACATGTGCCAAAATCTTTGTGAATTCCACAGCTAGCTTTGGGGTTCCAATCCCCACACTTATGTGATAGCATTCTACTTTGTTCTTATAAAAACATCACTTTAAGATGCTTGTGTACTTTATGGGCCCCCCTGCATGTCATTGTTGTCTTAGTATTGCCTTCTTAAACATTTATTCATTAAAATCACAATAACATATCCTTTGTTAGGGTTTCGTTTCATTTTAATATGACTACACCCCTATGTGAATGAACAACAGCTAGTAAAGGGTGTTAAACGAGTGAGACACACACTTGGAATTAAATGACCAATAATCTCCATAAGATTTTCAAACTATGGTATTTTTTATGAAAATATTATTATGGTTAGTATTATTAACTTAACAAGAATACTCCAAAATTCTCATTTTTTTAGAGGTTGCATTTAGTCATTGTTTTTACTTCATTTATAAAAGTGATGCTACTTCTAGCATCATTTATTTTTTTATTTTTTTATTTTTTTATTTTTTTTTTGGGGGGGGTAAAAAATTACCACCTTTTTCAACCATGGCCTCAATAGCCTCGTAACGATACCATAAAAAACCTTAAAATCAACCCTTGAATTGAAAAGTGGCGCCAACAACAACACCTTTATTTTTAAAATAATTCCTCGAATCAAAAAGTGTCGCCAACAACAACAACCCCCATTTTTTGGAGGTTATAATTGCAACTTCTTTAAAGCCATGTCCATCACAACTAGTACCCTTGCAACCAAAATATTAAAATCAACCCTCGAATAGAAAAAAGATGTCACTGATAGCACCTTCGCCCTTTTTTTTGGTTTAAAATTTCAACATTTCTAAAACCATACTCTAAAAGCCTAGTGTTGTTGCAAACAAAACCATAAAAAAATAAAATAAACTCAAAAATAGGCAAAATAAATAAAAATAATGAGAAAAAAAAACAACAAACAATAGAGAGAAAGAATTGAACCAATTACACCCTTTAATTATGGTGGAGCAAAAAAATGGGAAGGGTCCAAAGGTTTAATACTCCCTAGGTGAGTCGAAACTATTGACCAAGTTTTGGAAGTAAATGCAAAAACGAGAAGGGGAGGAGGAAAACTACTTGGGCTAATATCAAATAGAAGACAATAAGAAGTTGATGAAGGGTAAGGACCTACTTTAACATATCTCAAACTTATTGATGACCTCCTATAAAACAAACTTGGAACAACGACCTCTAAATGTATGTAATAAATGAACACATACAAAAAGAAATCAAGCATATGTAAAAGATCTATCCAAAGATGCATGTATAATAATTTTCATGCCCTCAGTTAGAAGGTACCTTCCTCACCTAAGATTGTATTGGAACCTTGCTTGAGGTGGTGATGTTGGAAGACAAAGATGCGAGAATGGGATAATGTTCAAAGCACCCTACAACAACCAATTGATATGACGAGAGAGAAACCAATCCAAAGAAGAAGGAAGACTTGTC
The DNA here is from genome assembly GCA_009831015.1 of Picea engelmannii. Taxonomy (NCBI): domain Eukaryota; kingdom Viridiplantae; phylum Streptophyta; class Pinopsida; order Pinales; family Pinaceae; genus Picea; species Picea engelmannii. Next base: position 37,902 of record ML777782.1, read on the forward strand.
GAGAAAGCCTCTAGGTGCTTGAAGGGTTAAGGAGATAGTGGATCCAGGTAGTGAAAGTACATGCATAAGAGATGAGAGCAAGGTCATAATTTGACACAAATTCAACAAAGTAGCAACATGCAAGAGAATAAGATAAAAGACCCTTAATAAAGACCTAAGAGGTTGCTTACATAGATTTAGGAACGCTCTAGGGTTGTGGGTGAATATTAGGTTGGTTGTTAGACAAGGCGGTTTTTATGTACAAGTTTTATTACGTGTTTTAACTAAGAAACCACACTTTTCTTACCAATGCCATAAGTAATTTTTTGGGAAACCCCCCTTCAACATGTCATAGGTGACAAGGTACACACCATATGCCACTAATAAGGAGGGAAGATGATAGATTTCCCAAATAGATCCATTGAAAAGCATACCCATATGAATTTGGGCTCATTGGATACCCAAAATGAGGCATTTCCAACTAACTAAGACCAAATTAAAGGCACAATGCTTGAGGATTCACAAGGGAATTTGGAAGTTATCTCAAGTTGAGAACCCAATGGATGTAACAAGGCTAAACATATGACCAAAGACCAAGATGAAAGGAGAGAAAGACAAAGGGGACCTTATGAAAACATTGGACATCACGTGGACACATGATGATCATGTACCCAGGCTTAGATAAGGTGATTCGAAGGAAAGCAATTCAACACAAATGAGTTGTTGGAAGGAGAAGTAAAAGGCCTATGTTGTCATCCACAAGTAGGTTATGTATGGTGAGTGCATGATAAGTACTCTTCAAACCCACATCCAAATGGGTAATACTTATGAAGAGTAGAAAATGTGAAATCCATACACTACATATTCCCTCGTGACATGATATTTTGACCATAAAAAGGGAATTGAGTTGCCATGAAGGTGAATCGGAGGTGAGGAAGCATACGAAGATGAAAAAGAAAATGAAGGTAAAGACAATATGCAAAAACAATGATGCATGAAATGGGAAGATTCCAATTGGCAAGTGTAGAACCAACTAATACCTTGACATAACGAGGAAAATCTTTTATGTGGGAAGGCTTGGCCTAACAACCACCAGGGAGGTCCTTGTACCCAAACATCGACACAAGAGGGGTACCACAAGAGCCACGCATGGTGTAATGATGACAAATAAGAAGATAAAAGGAAAATAAATGCAACAAACAATGTGTGTACCCCAAACAAGAGATGTTGGGGAGGAGAAGAGAGAGAAGAAAATATAATTGCTAGGCAAGGAAGGAATAACTAGACTATGGAAGTAATGTGCGAGAAGTAAATAGTAAAATGAGAAGGAGAAAGAAGAGACGATGATACCCGCACTTACATAATCATAAATGGTGTAGTTGATAACATATTGGGCATGCCACTAGCTACATGTGGGACATGAAAAAGCATGTGTTGAAGATGAAAGTGATGTAAATGAAATAGAGACAATTTTAGAAGCACATTACCTACACTTACCTGAGTGTCGGTAATGAATATGAGAGTTGGATGGTACATGATAAAGGTGATGTACATGGAGAAAGAAGGTAGTGATGTTGTCCAAGTTGTGTATTTACAATGCAATTGTTATAATCTTGCCCCATTTGGGGTAATGGAAACACCCAATACTGGGAGGAAGAGGTAATAAGAAAAGGAAAAAGAAGAAAGATAAAGGAAGCAACATGCTTGAAAAGGAGTAAGGTCGAAAGGAGAAAACTGCACCAAATGGAGCACTAGAAATCAAGTGCAAATGTGATCCACCCCAAAGAAAATAAGGAGAGAGGAGAGGATGAAAGCACAAGGAGAAAGGGAGAACAAAAAAATATGGCATAAGGAGGCACCACACTACTGCAAGGAGGAATGCCCAAGATTTAGGGCTTGGAAGGGAGGTAGAGTCGCCACCCAATGTTTGGGAGAAACCGAGAAAACTATGGTAATGAAAGAAGGTGTAAGAGAGAGGGAAATAGACCACTAGGTTGATTGATATTAAGAATTGTATAATGTGAGTCTTGGGTCTATGAGTTATTTTTGGGTAGGAAATTCTCTTAGGTTCTTACAATAGCACATAGAAATGACAACAAATAATTGAACGTAAAGAGGTCCTAACTAGGATTTAGTCTCCTTTAGACTTTTGGTGTGCTAAACTACATGTAAGAAATGAAAGATATCTAGAGAGAAAGAGACATGGCTATCATTGATTCAATGCAAACAACAAAGAACAAGAATTAAACAAATGGGATGTGGATTTTAACCTTGTACAATAAATTATTGCAGATGGATTCTTAATAAAAACAAAAAAAATACAATGGCACATACACACATTACACAAATATTTTACCCTAGAAACCCAAACTTGGAAAACCAACAACCTGTTTAGAGATTCACCTCTGATCTTATATTCATCACATCTTCATTGTTTACAATACAATATATTTATAGGATCCTGCAACATCCAACACCCCTAATCCATTGACCTAGATTAGTCACAACCCTGATTCCTAAACTTGAATTAGAAAACCATTAGTGAAAACCATGTGCCGAAAAACCACTAAAAACATACGCAAAAAATGCCATTTTTTTTGGGGGGGTGCTTCCCTCGAAACCCCATGAAAGGGGGCTCCAACCCCCCTCACGTGCCTAGCACAACACAAACACTAGGTCTAGTCGTGCAAATAATATAACACATACCCAACATGGGAAATGTCATAGTGTTTATTACTACCATGAGCAAGACTCTTAACTAGGTTTTGGAAGTAAGTGAATAAGAGGACTAAGATTGGAGAGCAAATATAGAGCAAACAACCAGGTAAAAGGGTAATAACCTACTTTAATATACTTGAAACTTGTTAATGGACTCCTTCAAAATAGACTTGAAACAACTATCTCCATATACATTCAGGGATCGAAGCACACACTATTCAATGAAGCACACACTAATAAATCTTTAGAAATATCTATCTAAAGATGCATGTATGAGACCCTTAGTGGCCTTAATTTGGAGGTACCTTTCTCACCCAATAATGTTTAGGAACCTCCCTCAAGGTGGTGATGTTATAATACCAAGATGCGGGGACAATATGGAACCAAAAATGCCCTAGAGTGATCAATTCGTCTAACAAGAGAAAAAATAAAGTCGAAGAAGAGGAAATCCTTTTCGAGGGAGCCTCCAAGTGGTTGGAAGTTTGAAGATACAATAGATCCAAGCAATGAAAGTGCATAGGAGATGAGAGGTAAGTCACAATCCAAAAATAATCTAAAATGGTAGCTACATGTAAGAGAGAAAGATTCAAGACCCTAAACAAAGATTTAAGAGGTTGCTTATATAGATTTGGGAACATTCTACGTGTGTGGGTGAATATTAGGCTAGTTATTAAACATGGTGGTTTTTCCATATGAACCGTATTGCGGGTTTTGACTAAGGAACCACTTGTTTTTTAGGTATTCCACAAGTAATTTTGGAAAAATACTCATAATTTGCAGGACACGGGACACAAGCACAATATGGTACAAAAAATCCATGGCACAACAAATGCCAATAACAAGGAAGGAAAAGGACGATGAAATTGTGCATATGATTTGGGCATATTGGAAACCTAAAATAAGGCATTTTCAAGAAAGAAAAGATTCAATCCGCCTTTCATCAAGATCAACTCTCAAACATATCAGCAAGGGAATTCAGCACAACGTGAACCTAAAATGACATATTCCTTAGGGAAGATGCCAAGACAACAATCCATAAAAAGGAGACTACATGTATAAATATTTCCCTCGCAAGGGAGATAAGATAAAGACTATGCATAACATCCAGGAAGATGATATAATGGAGGGAATGGGAAAGAATGTGCCAAGAATTTATGTAGCACTAGACAATGGAGAAGCACACTATCAATCCCACATGATTGAGGTAGAAAGTAATATTGATAATCAACCCATAGCTATTTTGATTGATCATGAAGCTAGTCATAACTATATATATCCAAATATAGTTGAAAGGTTTAAATTGAAGAAATGTAAGCATGAAAAGTCTTGGTTGGTTCACCTAACTATTGGAACCAAGAGAAAAATCAATGAGCTTGTCAAGGATTTTCTAGTGAACATGAATGGAGTCAACACTAAGGAAAAATTTAACATCATACCACTTGGGTAATATGATTGCTTAATTGGTATGTATTTGTTGGACAAGCATCGTGTTGTCCTACAAAAAGGCCTTCACATGCCTTGATGAGGAAGGGAATTCAAGGATGGTACAAGGTATTCCAAGACCTACATTTATCAAAGAGATTTCAGCATTGCATCTGAAAACAAGTTTTAGGAAAGGGTGCTAGATATATGCATCCCATATGGAAGAGCCAACAAAGGAGAAGGAGCCAAATCTCGAAGATTATCCAATCTTGAAGGAATATGAAGATGTGTTTGGGGAATTGTCAGGATTGCCACCAAATAGAGACGTTGACTTCTCTATTGACTTAATTCCTGGAGTTGCCCCAACGTCTAAAACTCCCTATAGAATGAGCAAACCATAGTTGAAAGAGTTGCAGATGCAGCTAGAAGAATTGTTGAAGAAGGGGTGCATATGCCTGAGTGCCTCACCTTGGGGTGGCCTAGTGCTCTTTGTGAAGAAAAGGATGGAACTCTAAGGTTTTGTATTGCCTTTAGACAACTAAAAAAGGTTACAGTAAAGGACATGTACCCTCTACCGTGGATCAATTATCTTTTTCATCAACTAAATGGAGCAAGGACATTTTCCAAGATTGACACGAGGTTAGGTTACCATCATGTGAGAATCAAATAAGAGGATACCAACAAGACAACCTTCTAGATAAGGTATGGTCATTGTGATTTTGTGGTGGTCCCATTTGGCTTGAAAAATGCTCCATCTACTTTTATGTGTCTAAAGAATGGAGTGTTTAGACATTACCTAGACAAATTTGTCATTGTCTTCTTGGATGATATTCTTATCTACTCCAAGATAAAGGAGGAGCATGAGCAACATTTGAGGATGGTGCTACAAGTGTTGAGGGAGCACCAATTACATGTCAAGTTGAATAAGTGCACTTTCTATTAGAGGCATAGCAGTGGACCCAAAGAATATTAAAGTAATCAAAGGGTGGCCTAGACAAACAATGTTTCATAAGTGAGATAATGTATGGGTCTGGCTGGATATTATAGGAGATTCATTGAAGGTTTCTCCAAGGTCACACATCCAATCACTCCACTGCAAAAGAAGGGAACAAAGTTTGAATGGACTACTAAGTGTGAGGAGAGTTTAAACACTTGAAAGAATTATTGAGCAGTGCACCTATTTTAAAAGTTGCAAATCCATATGAGGATTTTGTTGTGTGCGCATATACATGCAAGGAAGGACTAGGTGGAATCCTTACACAAAATGGGCATGTGATATGTTAGATTCAAGGAAGTTGAAAAATGTTATAACCCAATGCCTTAAAAATGATAAAAAGTTAATGAATATAGTCCACTTCGAGAGGGAAACCTCCTTTTACAATATACCAATTCAAAATACAAATTGATATGAGATAAGATGATCCTAAGACCAAGTCTCATTGGTATATATATATAGGAGACAAAGGGTACGATTATAATGAAAGGGTGCAATGCAAAGTTCTGACCTACATACAAATATAACTCTAGAAATGTAATAAATCAATATATATCGCTTAATAAGGGGTTTTATACATAACATGGGACTTTTTATAGGGATTAACATGCCCATCCCCTTAAAACAAGTGGCATACTCAACACTTGACTAACCACGACTGTTTCTACATGAATAACTCTTCTTCCCATGTCGCCTCTTCCACTGGTAGGTTTTGACAAGGTCACTTTGTAATTGCTCGATTTCTCAACTACTTTATCCTTGTTTCAAGGATTGTTTCTAGATCTAGTAAAAGAGTTTGGATTGTTTTCCTTATTCATTAGTCTCTTGTAAAATAGTTTGGATTGGGATTTTGTTGTCGATCACCTTCTTTGAGCAAGAAACATTAAAGACTAGATGTAAATGTGAAGATGGAGGCAACTCCAATCTGTAACACATACTTCCAATCCTTTGGAAAACCTTATAGGGGCCATAATATTTGGGCACTAATTTATTGTCCTTCTTTTGTTGCTTGAGGGACATCTATTTATATGGTTGTAGCCCCAAAAACACCCAATCCCCCACTTCAAATTCCCTTTCACTGCGATGTTGATATTCTTGTTGTTTCATCCTATTTTGTGCCATAACAAAGTTGTCCTTCAATAGTTTGAGAACATCTTATTGGTGCCCTATGTGGTTCTCCATTACTTGAACCTTTGCAGTCCCTTTCAAGGGTGATGTGATAGATGGAGGATGATATCCATAAAGTGGCAGAAATGGAGACATTTTTTATGATGTATGGAAGGATTTGTTGTACCACCATTCCACCAAGGGAAACCACTTGACCCATTGTGTTTGTTTATCAGATGCAAAGCAACTAAGATATCCTTCTACATATTTATTCGCAATCTCAGTTTGCCCATTAGATTGAGGATGGTCTGAGTTGTGAGCCAATTGATTACCCAAACAAGAAAATAATTCAGTCCAAAAATTTCCAATGAAAATTAGATCTCTGTCACTTACAATAATCTTGGGGACTCCATGTATCTTTTGAATTGTTTCCATGAATGTTGTGGCTGCTGTACTTGCTTTAAAAGGATGTGAAAGAGATTCAAAAAAATGGGCATACTTTGTCAGTCGATCCACTACTACCATGATGACAATGTTTCCTTTAGATTTAGGTAAACCTATAATAAAATCCATTGAAACTTCTTCCCAATGTTGACTTGGTATAGCTAATGGTTGTAGGAGATCTGACATCTTGATTGTCTCTCCCTTGTTCTGTTGACAAACCACACGTTCATACACAAAATTTTGAACATCAATTTTAATAACTTCCCAGAAAAAATCCTTCTTGATCCTATGGTATGTTTTCAATAATCTTGAATGTCCTCCTATATGAGAAGTGTGCAATTCCATAAGGACCTTTTGTTTGAATTGGGAATTCTTACATAAATATAGGCGATCATGATACCATAGCAAATCATTCTTCAATAAAAAGTTATCTAATGAACTCGGGTACTCTCGTAGTTGTTGAATGATCTTGCATACCTCTTGATCTTGCTTCCATTCTATCCTTTGTTCTTCCACCCAATCAAATTGCGGAGTAGAAATAATACACAGTGAACCTTTTGTTTCTTCTTCTTTCCTTGAAAGGGCATCTGCCACAAAATTATGTTTTCATTTTTTGTAGATAATTTCAAAGTCATAACCTATCATATTTGTAACCCATTTTTGTTGCTCTACTGAAAATAATCGTTTCTCTAAGAAGTACTTCAAATTATCATGATTTGTTTTTATTTTGAAGTGTCTCCCTATTAGGCAAGGGTGTCGTTTCTTAATTCCATGTAGTATGGCCAACATTTATTTTTTATAAATGGGTCTGAGTAAGTGTTTTCCTTTCAGTCAGTTGCTTTCAAATGCAAATGGTCTTCCTTCTTGCATTAAAATTGCACCAATGCCATGGTCTAAGGCATTACACTCCACAATAAATGATTTTGTGAAGTCGGATGTGGCCAAGACATGAGTTGTACACGTAGCCTCCTTAAGTTTTTCAAAAGCTTTGGTTGTTGCCTTAGTCTAAGAAAATGCTTCATTCTTTAATAATGTTGTTAGAGGTGCTACTATTTGACCATAGTTCTTGACAAACTTGCAGTAATAACCTGTCAATCCTCAGAATCCTCCAATTTTCTTCGAGGTTTTGAGATTTGGTCATTCCCTCATAGCTTTAATTTTGTTAGGGTCCACTTTTACACCTTCATAAGATACAATATGACCCAAATATTCCACTTCTTGAACCAAAAATGCACACTTGGAAAGCTTTGCATAAAGTTGTTGCTCTTCCAATAGTTCTAATACTCTATCAACATGTTGTACGTGATCTTCCCAAGATTTATTGTAGATTAGTATGTCATCAAAAGACATTAACAAAAAATTTCTAAGGAAGGGCTTGAAAATAGAATTCATCAATCTTTGAAATGTGTAAGGTGCATTAGTAAGTCCGAGTGGCATAACCTAAAATTCATAATGTCCTTCATGTGTTATAAAGGTTGTTTTGGGAATGTCTTCCTACCTCATTCTGATTCGATGATATCCTAAATGAATATCCAACTTAGTAAAGAAAATCACTCCATGCAATTCATCTAATAATTCATCAATGACAGAAATAGGAAACTTATCTTTGATGGTCATTTTGTTGAGTTGTTTATAATGCAGACACATACGCCAAGAACCATCATTTTTCATAACCATCACCACTGGTGAAGAGAAAGAACTATGGCTAGGTTGAATGAGCTAGCCTCTAACATTTCTTGGATCATACGCTCAATCTCACTCTTATGTGCATATGGATAGTCGTAACCCTTAATGTTAGGCGGTACACTTTCTGGTTGCAAATGAATATCATGGTCATGATCTCAAGCAGGTGGAAGACCCTTAGGCATTTCTCCAAATACCTTGGAATGATTGTTGATAACTATTTGGAAATCTAGTGGAGCAGAGGACATATATGTTTGAACATCTAGTGAGCACAATTGTGCAATTACACCATGGTGTCCCTTTTTGAGCAATTTTCTCATGCTATTAGAGCTTGTCACCATATAGGTTTTCCCTTGGATACCTCTAAGCTCAATTTCCTTTCCTTCTAAGGAAAATTTCATGAAAATATCTTGAAACTTAAGGGCCACTATTCCCAATGATTGTAACCATTGGACCCCTAATACAACATCAACACCACCCATTTGGATGGAAATCATGGGACTATCCAAAAAATACTCCCCCATATTGAGCTTAATACTATGGCACTTCCCAGAACAATTTATGGTACCTCCATCTTCAATCACTACTTGAAACTGTAGTGTTGGATATACAAGGAAATTGAGATCTTTTGTTAATTTGTAATTGATGAAGTTATGGGTACTACTAGAAACAATCAACATTGTTACCTTTTTTCTTTTTGATGTATCCTTGTTTCTTGAGTGTTTGTCGAGTGCAGATGTCGGCCAATGCATGACAATATATCATTGGAGTAGTATCTTCTAGATTGTTTGATGGTTACAATTATGATCTTCTAGCTCTTTACATTCTATGTAGAATAATTTCTTCTCACTACATTCATGCCCCTTATCGTACTTGTTGTCACAATTGAAATATAGTCCCTTCATTCTTCTTTCATCAATTTGATGAGGTTTCAATTACCTTGTTAGTTGATTGAGGTTAGGAGAGGGAACATGGTTCTCTCTATAGTTGTTAGAGGCCACCCTTCTAGTAGCCATATTTTTGTTTTCCACTTTCCTTGCCATATTGAAAGGTTGCTCTAAGGATTTAGGTTCGAAGAGATGCACCTCATGTTGAATGTTCTCCTTTAGAGTGCCCATAAAGAGATATAACAAATTATTCTCGAGAATGTTCTTTACCCTGAGACTGAGCTTTTGGAATTGTTCAATGAGCTATGTAATTGGACCTTTTTGCCAAATATTTATCAATTGACTAGAGAATGTATTGCTCTTAATATCCCCATAATGTGATATCAATTCATCCGTAAAAATGGACCAGGAGATAATAGAATTCTTTTTTTCTTTCACAAATCCCTTGATACCAAACAAATTGATTGTTTTTTAAATACAAGGATGCAATAGGTACCTTTTGTAAGCTTGGCACTTGGTGTAGATCAAAGTATTGCTCCATTTGAAATATCCATGTTACAGGATCTTTACCATCAAACTTCCTCATATCGATCTTCGAAATGAAGTAGTTCCTTGGTCCCAAGTTGAAGCCTCAATGATGTGGATCTTGGAGTAATGAATGATCATGATTTTGAGATTCAAAATCTGTGCTCCAAAAGTGACAAAATACTCCCCATACATGATTGAGTCTCAACATCCTTGTTGTCTTTATTTTCATGATTTCCTTCCATCTTGTTATCTCCTCTAGGGAATCTCTCATCTAGTGTGTTTAAGAGCACACCGTACATGGACTTTTTCAATTCTTCCATCTTCTTTTCCATATGTTCTTGATTTTCATTTATCTTTCTTTCCATTTGATACATATTTTCATCTATCTTATTTTCCATATGTGCATTATTTCCATTCATATTCTTTTCCATACGAGCACTATTTTCGTTCATCTTATTTTCCATATGTTCCCGGTTTTCCTTCATCTTCTTTTCCATATGTTCTTGATTTTCATTCATCTTCTTTAACACCTTTCCAGTTTGGTAAAAAAGTTCATCTTTTTCTTCTTGAGTAGTGGTTGAACTCTTTGTAGGTTTATTTGGTGAAGTAAAATTTGAAGGAACCTTTGGAGCCATGTGAGGGAATAATAATTCTCCTCTTTGTCCTCTTTTTCACAAAATTTGAATCACCAAAAATAGATCTTCCAATCAAAAGTTATGCCAGTTGTAAGTTATGTACATTTCAGACCCTAATTTGGAGTCTGTTTGGATTTCAGACCTTTGTCATTATATATCTCTGAACTTTAAGCCCTTCTTAGTCTGAAATTTTGGCCCGTGTACTTTGATATGGCTTCTTAAACTTCTAAAATCTCAAAATCCGAACCTTCACTAATAAAAATTTATAGCACAAATACCAAAATGACTTGTTTAAGACTAATTTTAGGATTAGAAAAAAGGCCCAACTTTCACAAGATAGATTTCGCAAATTAGAATGATTCAAGTTTTGAAAAAAAAATCACAAGTAATTCGCTATGTATCCTCAAGAGTATGAAGATTTTAGAGTTTGAAACTTCACCAAAATGTTTTTATAGCGAAAATAAAAAGATGACTCGTTTGAGGCTAATTTTCAGAACTAGTCACAAGCCCTAACTTCCACAGAATATATATCTCAAAATATAAGTACCCGAAACCTGAAATTTGGACCAGATGTAATTCACTATGTCTCTTCGGTCTCCACAAAATTTCACTGTCATAAGCCTCCCAAAAAAAGGTTATAACGAAAATGCTAATATGACTTGTTTAAAGTTGAATTTAAGATGAGTCAAAAAGTATATTCCATTGGCTATATCTCCAAAATTATAGCGACCCAAAACCTGAGAGTTTTACTAGATGTACTTTGATATGTCTCCTAAGAAACCTCCAAATTTCGTTGTCTTAAGCATCCCAGAAAAAAAAGTTATAGCGAAAATTCCAATATGACTCGCTTGAAGCAGCAAAACCCTAGGATTGATGCTCTAGTATCAAATGTTATGATCCAATGCCTTAAAAATGATAAAAAGTCAATGAATATAGTCCACTTAGAGGGGGAAACCTCCTTTCACAATATATCCAATTCATAATACAATATGAGATGAGATAAGATGATCATAAGACTAGGTCTCCTTGGTGTATATATAGGAGACAAAGGCTACAATTATAATGAAAGGGTACAATGAAGGGTTCTAGACTACATACAAATATAACACTAGAAATGTAATAATTCAATATCTAGGGCTTAATAAGGGGTTTTCTACATAACATGGAGCTTTGTCTAGGGCTTAACAAAAGAGCATGAGAGAAATTATGCCACACATGACTCAGAGTTGGCAGCCATAGTTCATGCCTTAAAAATATAGAGGAATTATCTCATGCGTAGAAAATTTGAACCGAGGATAGACTATAGTCGTCTAAAATACTTGATTGAATAGCCAACGCTAAATGCAAGGAAAACTAGATGGATGAAATTTCTCAGCAAATATGAATTCGACATCAAGCATGTCAAGGGTAAAGAGAATAAAGTGGTTGATGCACTTGGCAGGAGGGTGCATGCAATGCCTAAAGAAGACTTGCAACAGGAAAATGTATCACTGAAACTTAAGGAATACATGATGGGAGAGGATGGAGTCCTCTTGTTCGGGGACACATTTTATGTTTCTAATTCTCAGGAGTTGAGAAATTTAGTGCTAAAAGAGATGCACAATGTTCTATACGCTAGACATCTAGGTTACCGGAAGACAATTGCAGCAGTAAGAGGGAAATATTTATGGCTTGGAATGAAGGGAGAAGTTGTTGATTACATAGCAAGATGCATGGAATGTCAGAAGGTAAAGGATAATCATAGACATCCAACAAGAATGCTACAGTCATTTCCCATTCCCAAATGGAAAAGGGAGGTAGTTACGATAAATTTCATCACCAAGTTTCCAATAATAGCAAGGTAGCATGATTCCATCATAGTAGTGGTGGACAAACTTACAAAGGTTGCACATCTTACTCTAATCAAGATGACTCACAAGGTAGCCAATATTGCARAGATTTATATGAAGGAAATTGTTAGGTTACATGGAATGCCTAAGGAAATAGTGTTTGACAGAGATCCCAAGTTCACTTCTAACGTTTGGAAAGGGTTGTCTCAAGGATTTGGGACAAATATGAATTTCAACATGACATACCATYCAGAGTCAGATGGGCAAAAATAGAGGATCAACCMAATAATTGAAGTTAAGTTGAGAATGTGTGTGATGAACAAGCCTTCCAGGCGGGAAGACTATCTTCATTTGGTTGAATTCACCTATAACAATGGGTATYGGGCATCATTGAAGATGAGCTCGTTTGAAGCCTTGTATGGTAGGAAATGTAACACGCCCATGAGTTGGGATAACCTAGCAGACATATCCATTAATGGGCCATAATTACTAAGGGAAATGGAAGAGAAGATGGTAAACATCGGGTAGAATTCAAAGGTCGCACAAGACATGCAAAAAATTTATCACGGCAAAGGCATAACGGATAGGGAATTCAAAGTAGGCAAGCATGTGTTTTTAAAAGTAAAGGCTAAAAGGAGCTTGCTAAGATTGGGAAGCTGCCCAAAGTTGGTAGTGAGATACTGTGGGCCATTCAAAGTCCTATAGAGAATAGGGTCAGTTGCATGCATGCTTGCATTACCTCCATCCATGAGAATTCATATTGTGTTTCATCCGTCTTTATTGAAGAATTATGTGTTTAACCCTAACTACATGATTGATTAAACTATGATTGTTATGTACCAAATGCTTAAAATATTATAACAGAACAGAAGTACACACCATGTACATAATGTGAGAGTGGAGCAAAACTCAAAGATAGATAAGTTATGCAATAACTCCTCAAAAAATAAGAAAACCTCCTCCAAATAACCAATTACATTCATACATCACAATTCACATGTCTCAATAATGAATACATGATATTTATATATACATATTCACACACTACACATGAGGCCCCTTTACTAATAGGCTAACCCTATTACATATAAACTGACACATTACATGTACATTTAGCCCCATATATGCCTCCCTTGGGTCATAACAATGATCCAGGTGGAGCACGAAGGGGACTTTTGGGTGGAGCCAATGCACATCTTGGACCAGAAATTCAAGGTTCTTAGGAACAAATCCATCAGCCTGGTAAAGTTCTAGTGAACCTACTACGGTCTTGAAGACACCACATGGTAGCGATAGGAGGCCATGTAGAAGGAGTACCCACAATTTTTTGCAAAATTTGAAGAAAATTGAATGTACATTTGCATATAAGTGTACAAATACTCCATTTTGGCAACTGGAGTTCTTGGAGACACAACTCTAAGACTTCTTGTTTGACATGTGTTGGATCCCTGGAAGGGAAGTGGGACAACCTGAGGCACTACAGAGAAGAGAAGGGAGTATACTTCCTTGGGTTGCGTAGGTTGAGGGGAATGAGAACTTGCAGGTTGAAATTGATGTAGGAGTTACTAAATTATGAAAGTATCAAGTACTATGATGTAAAAGTTTGTGCATGTGTACCAATATGATGATGTGCACCGAGGACGATGCAAAATGTAGGGGGAAGGGAACGTAACACCTTGATTTTTAATCCTTAGATTAATGATATATATTCTGAATCCGTTGTATGGTCACGGGCCAAGTGATGTAATATGTAAACGATGTACATGAAAAAATAATAAAATAAAATGTATCATCGGTTATAGACAGACGAGGATGAATTCATAGGGGTTATGTTTTAACAAGAGGGGGGGGGGTGCTATACATACCTATTAAACTCGAGCCACCTTTCTCAATTATTTTAGTATGAACCTTCTATTTTTTCCTTTTTGAGTGTTTCAAAACCTAATCATTAAATACACATGAGGGGTTGGTGGGAAAAGTCACCTGACATAGTTATTGAAAGCATGGGCCTGATTACAATCAAATTTGGGAAATGTGAGAGTCAACATGCATGGGAGAAAAGGAAATACAAATAGGGAGAGAAGGCAGTTTTGCAGTTGGGAAAAGGAGAGGAAAAGTGTGTGGAGGGTTGAGTGGTAACAAGAAGCCATAGTGGGTATCGACGACATCTTCTTGGAGCTGGTAATTGTATAAAGAAGTAGGTTGTTAAGTTTGTGAGTGATTTGTTGAAATAATGTAACTGTGAAGAGTATTCTTATTATTATTGTTATTTTATTCATTGGATTAATCCCCATTGTGGATTAATCATGTCGGTAATTGTATTAGGACCAAATCCCCTTTTGTGGATTGGTCATCGGACAATTGTA
>ML777782.1:58672-80002 GCA_009831015.1 Picea engelmannii
GAAGTTTTTGTTGGGTTTTCTTCCCCTAGAGGGTTTCCCAGGATAAATTTTGTGTCTCTTGTGAATGTGTATTTCTCAGTGATCTTGTTCTTATGATGCTCTTATCTATTGAAATGCAAAGAACTATAATAATGGCATAAACATTAACTTGATTTTCTGATGGGAATTACCCAAGAGCAAGTGAGTTTTCTACTGAGAGATTTTCCTGTTGCATTTGTAAATTCCTGGAGTCCCCGACAGAGAGATTTCTTGGCCAACCTGTGTTGGAGCCTTGGAGGGAAGTGGGATAGCTTGAGGAATTATGTGGCATAGAAAGCGATCCCATTCCTTGGTTTGTGAAGGTTGAGGAGAAAGAGAGTTGGTAGATTAGAATGGTTGTAGGAATTAGCTTGTTGTGAGGAGAGAATAGGTAGCCTTAAGAACCACCTTCCTCTCATGGATTTGTAGGACTAGTGCATGGGTGACTTGCTATTGAGAGAATCAGAGCAACAAGTCTCTGGTTGGGTGGAACATTTGTACTCTATAGTTGGTTGCATATTTGCTACAACAATAAGTGTTCTTATCTCTGCTCACTATTTTTGTTTATGGGTTTTAATTGTTGTGCATTTTACTATGTGTTATGTGTTAGCTTTTATAGCTCAAGAGGTACTCCACATGTTTTATCTTGTACGTGAAAGTGACCTTGCATTTGCACTACTAGCCACTTGACTTTGTAATAGGCCTTTTATAAAGTTGTAATAAAGTGACTCTTTTATTAAAGTGACTTTTTGTAAAAGTGACCTAATATTTTATTAAAGTGACTTTATCTCATAAAGTGCACTTATGTCAAAAAGGGGAAAATAACTTTAGTAAATATAAGTGATTTATTTTGGAGGGAATGAATTATGTCCCTTGATCTTGTAAAGGCAAGATTAGATCTTGTCCATTGGATTTAGGGATGGAGAAGGTGAAAAGTCACTTTGAGATTATAAGAAGTAAGCCTAGGGTAGTGTGCAAGACAAGTCAAGAGAGATTTGAGAGAAATAGGAAGAAAAGTGTATGCAACGGATTTGACACGATTTCCAAGGGAATTTGGGCACAAATCCCAAGACAAATCTTTGTGAGAAGTTGTTTAAGTTCATTGTTGAGTGAGTGGTCGTACTGTAGGGATCCGTACAGGGCGCACAATATGGAAGTGGGCATGATTTTCGAGGTTTCTTTTGGCATGAAAATCGAGGCAGAAAAGAGGGTTTTTCTTACTGTAGAACAACCTTACTGATCAGACCGTACAATAGCAGTATGAAACTATTTTCGAGGTGTTGATTCTCAATAGGGTCATACATGCAGTACAAACTTTTAGGCACGGTTTTCAAGGCAAAGATTTTGGGGACAATTGTGGGTGTCTGTAAGTGTGTTTCTCTCGCTGCCAAATGTATTATCATTGTAGCTTTTGTACTTCCTGAAGCTGATAATAAATTTCTCTTGGTAGGTTTCCCCATTCTGGGGTTTTCCCTAGCTGGTTGCCAAAATTTCTGAGTGTGCACATGTGTTTTGTGACTGTTGTTCATTGTTATTTTCCATTGCTAAGTGCTTAGTAATGTGTGTTTCTGCTTATGGAATGTAGTTGAGATGTGGGTTAATATCCATTTAAGAAAGAAATCATAGTTTACTAAGTGTTTGACAAAAGTCCTATGTGATTTAGTTTGCTTTTGTTACTGATTGTTTTTTACATTATGAGTATGTAGATGTTGTCATGTGCACAAAAAAATAGAACTGCATTCACGGGTTTTTTTTTTGTTAGTTGTCTGGGTGTTTTATCAGTCTACATGCATTTATATTTAATGGGTAGAATATATCTATTAGGTTTCGTAGCATATATGCTACAAGGGAGCTTGGTCACCATCTCCACTCTCTAGATGCTCGTAGTACAAAAGATGGCAATGGGTTTTTTGGGTGAAACCATGTTGCCTCCCCTTTGTGACAAAAAGGCCTTGGCCAAAAAAGCGAGTTAGCCCATAATAATGCAATAAGACTACACAATTACTCTACAACAACCCCAAGGATCTTAATCCCTTGACATTTAGTTCTAACTCTCTAGCTAGGGTTTCTCCTTTTTACATAAATTTTTTCCTATCTTTGCACTTTTAGTATCTCCTCTACACTTCTGCTCATAATATGGAACAATAATGACAACCAAAGAAAGTGAAACTATTTCACTCATGTTAGGTTTTCAATAGCTAGAATTAGGGTTTCATAACCTTATTGGAATCTCCATGGTGCTTCTAGAAGTATCTAGTGTATTGCCATGTGTTACTAGCTCTAGGTTCGTGAAGTGTGGTGAATTAAGATGGATGCCACTTGGACCTACAAAAAATAATTGCACGGTCACCTTTTTGGGGGGTGTAACTTTCACACATAGACTTTGTTTAACGAAAGCAAACCATGTTGGAAAGCTATTGACCCATAGAATGCAATGAGGACTTTTAAGACACACTTCTCTAATGTTTAACCCCGAAAATACCATTTATCTGACCCGAAACTAGAAGATTTTCAATTTTAGTCTGTTAGTGCAAGTCTTTGGGATCCAACCTAAACCAAACTTTCTAGGTCCTAATTCCATTTTGGATCAATGTTATTGTAATAGTAGCTTGTAATACATTACATAGATAATAACTACAAGCAAGAGAGGGCATGTGAGGCATGGTATTAAAAAAATTGTTGATGTTAATACCAAAGTGAGGGAGGATGTTATCATATCAATCCAAGGACTTGCACATCTAAGACAATTTTTAGATTAGAAAAGATTCTACTATTGGTAATGCCTCATAAAATTTGTCTATCTCATGATTTTTATGCATGTGAGATTATTCATAACACACACACATGGCAATAATAGAGTGGTTGTTAAACAAAATCTCGCCATAGAGACATATACTCTAATGTGTGATTAATGCCTCATAAATTCCCCTTGTCTCGCAAATTTTATGCATGTGGAATTACTCACGGTACACAAGCACGTGGAATGAGTAAAGTAGTCATTAATGTGGGATGAAATCGCACCGTAGGGACACACCATTGTAATAATAGCTTGTAATATTCTAGTGTGCAGGTTTTCATAGTTAGTCATCATGTGTTGAAACTTTTGGAAATAAACTGTGTGAGAGAGTTTTATTGTCCAACGTTTCAAGTGGACAATCCACCCATCGTCAAGGACAAAAAGTTGAAAAAAACTCTCTTACAAAGTTTATTTCCAAAAGTTTCAACACAACTTGTAATATGTCTCATACATAACAACCACAAGCTAGAGAGGGCCCATAAGGCATGAAACTAAAATCATCAATGATGTGAGTATTTAAGTGAGGGAGGATGTTCTCACTTGAACCCAAAGACTTGCACCCCAGAGCCAAATTTTGGATTGATAATCATTTTTTGGGGGGGAATTCTTCCTTATTACGTTATAGTTGTGAGAATGCAACACCTATTAAGAGTTGGGACACCACTTACATTGTCAGGTGTCCACTCAGCCTCACGTAAACTACCGTGATGACTTTACCAATAAATTAGTGCCCTTGAGAGAGCATGCTGACCAATTTTTTAAGGATTCAAACCTTGGTGGGGGCTATAACAACACCCTGCTTTCTTTGATCCTTCTCACCTTTGGTGGCTAATTGGAAAACTTTTGGTGTAGGTAATGCCTCACAAGTCCCCTATGTCTCACAATTGTTATGTATATTAGATTGTGCACACACACATGCCAATAGTAAAGTAGTTGTTAATGTTAAACAAAATCACACCATAAGGATATGTCGTTGTAATAATGTCTTTTGATACATCACATAAATAACAACCAAGAGCTAGATAGATCCCACAATGCATGACATTGAAATTATTGATGATGTAACTACTAGAGTGAGGGGGTGGGGGTGGGATGACATCAAATTGGGGACTTGCACCCTAAAGCTTACTTGTAGATTGGTAGAGCTTTCATTGTAGGTATGCCTCATAAACCCCCTTTGTCTCACAAATATTATCCATGGGAGATTATTCACAACACACACACACACGCACATGGAAAGAGTAGATTTGCTATTAATGTGGATTGAAATCTCACCCTAGGGATATGCCATTGTAACATTAGCTTGCTACATCACATGGATAATAATTGTAAGCTAGAGAGGGCCCATGAGGCATGACACAAAAACCTTTATCTCAAAGTTGTGTACGTGAGATTATTCACATGTACACATCCATGCAAGTCAAGAGTGGAGCAATTATTATTCTAGAATGAAATCCCACAATGAGGATATACAACTTTAATAGTAGTTTGTGATACATCACATAGATAACAACCACAACTAGAGGAGCCTACAAGGCATGACAATAAAACAATTGACAATATTAGCACCAGAGCCAACGATGCCATCGCATTAGCATGGGGACTTGCCCCTAAAGCCAACTTTCATATTAACAAAGCTTTTGGTATGGGTAATACCTAGTAAGCCCCCTTTTCTCCCATAATCGTTGTTCGTGTGGAAATAATCACAACACACACAAGCACGCTATTAACGTGGAACATAATCCAACCATAGGGATATGCCATCGTGACAATAGATTGTGATTCATGACATATATAACTACCATAAGCTAAGGAGGGCCCACAAGGCATGGAATGAAAACCATCAACAATTTTAATATCGAAGCAAGGGAGGATGCTATCACCAAGTTGGGAACTTGCACCCCAAGCTAGTGTCTAGATTGCTAAAGCTTTAGTTGCGACTAATGCCTCATAAATCCATTTCATATCACAAGTTATACCCCTTCCACTTAGCACCTAATCCCAATAAAGTTTGTTATTTACAATGTAACCCCTAAAGACACAAGGCATGTTTCTTAAGAAACTACTCTTTCGCCTTTAATTTTACCCACTTTAGTGATGCTCACATAATCCCAACCCATGATGTGATAAGACTTTTCAAGTTGTTGTTAAAGCTTGTGTGATAGCATTCTACTTTGTTCTTATACAAACATCACTTTAAGATGCTTGTGTGCTTTATGGGTCCCCTTGTATGTCATTGTTGTCTTAGTATTACCGTGTTAAATAGTCATTGTTGTCTTAGTATTACCGTCTTGAACATTTATCCATTAAAATCACAATAGCATATCCTTTGTTAGGATTTCGTTTCATATTAATATGACTCCACCCCTATGTGAATGACCAATATCTCGTAAAGGGTGGTTAAATAAGTGAGACACACATGGAATTAAATGAAAGTATCTTCATAAATGGTATTTTTTATAAAAATATTATTGTGATTAGTATTATTAATTTAACAAGTATCCTTCAAAGTTTTCTTTTTTTAAAGGTTGCATTTAGTCTTTGTTTTTACTCTGTTTAGAAAATATGTGTTACGGCTAGCACCATTTTTGTTTTGGGGGGAGGGGGGATTACCACCTTTTGCAACCATGGCCTCAACAACCTCGTAATGCTACCAACAAAAACCTTAAAATCAACCCTTGAATTGAAAAGTGGTGCCAATAACAACACCTTTTTTTCTTAAAATGAACCTCGAATCGAAAAGTGTCACCAACAACACCAACTCCCCCTTTTTGGGGGGTTATAATTGCAACTTATTTTAAACCATGGCCTCGACAACTAGTACCCTTGCAACCAAAATATTAAAATCAACTCTTGAATCGAAAATATATGACACTGGTAGTACCTCAACCCTTTTTTTTGACTTAAAATCGCAACATTTCTAAAACCATAGTCTAAAAGCCTAGTATCGTTACAGATAAAACCATAAAAAATAAAATAAACTCAAAAATAGAAAAAAAAAAACAATGAGAAAAAAAAATGTGAGGGAAAAAAAACCAAGACAAAGGGAAAAACATGACACACATATACATATAAAGGAAAAAAGGAAAAAAAAAAGAGTTATCCCCTACCTTCCTTTTATTTTATTTTTTCAAAACCTTAATTTTTTTTTATAAGAAATTTAAAAAAAAAAATGCCTTTTAAATTAAAAAAAATATATATATTTTTTAAGAAAAAAATGAATTAAAAAAAAAGATTGAATTTTTTTTAGTACAATTTGGTGGGGGGAGGTGATTCCCATAATTGCATCGCCAACCCCCATCCCTCCCCCATCGCCCACTACTTAAAGGAGTGGTGAGACACAACTTTAAGTGGTGGTTGCCAAGGAGCCCCCTCTACCCCTCCCTATATACTACCAACCTCGCCACTCGAATGAGTGATAAATTTCCTCAACTCTCTTATCCCGCCTTCCCCCACTCCACCCCTCACCCGCCCCTCCCTTCCCCCACACTCATTGATTAAAGGGGTGGCCCGCCCCTTTACGCAGTGGGTGTGGGGGAAGGGAGGGGCGAAAGAGGGTTGGAGTGGGAGAGGGGGATAAGGAAGGGTTGGGAAATTGGGGGGATGGGGGTGTTGGGCGATTTTGGGAATGGCCCCTAGCCATCACCAAATTGCAATTATTTTTGGGTTTATTTATTTATTTTTAAAATTCATTTTATTTATTTATTTTAATTTTAATTTGTTTTAATTTTTTTAGATGGCATTTGGAATTTATTTATTTTTAATTGGTTTTAAATGTTGTTTTTAACGTTTATTTGTAGGGTTTTAAAAAGGTAAAAATAAAAAGGAGGGTTATTAAAAAAAAAAAGAAGCTTTTTTTTCCTCTTGTTTTGGGTTTTTTTCCCGCCTTTTTGTTGTTGTTGTTGTTGTTGTTTTTCTCTCTATTTTTATTTATTTTCCCTATTATTGAGTTTATTTTGTCTGCAACGATGGTGGAATTTTAAGTTATGGTTTAAAAAATGTTGCAATTTTAGGCCCAAAAAAAGGGGGTACCATTGGTGGCACCTTTTTTCGATTCATGGGTTCATTTTAAGATTTTGGTTGCAAGGGTACCAATTGTCAAGGTCATGGTTTCAAAAAATTTGCAATTTGACCCCCAAAAAAGAGGGGGTGCTATTGTTGGTGACACTTTTTTATTTGGGGGTTGATTTTAAGGGTTTTTTGTCGTTTCCAAAAAGTTGTACTTTTGACCCCGAACAAAAAATGGGTGCTATTGTTGGTGCCATTCTTTGATTCAGGGTTGATTTTAAGGTTTTTGTTGGCAACATTACAAGGTTTTTGAGGCAATGGTTGCAAAATGTGGTAATTTTAACTTCGAAAAGAGAAGGTGCTATTGGAAGTACCACTTTTCAATTTGGGGGTTAATTTTGATGTTTTTGACCCCAAAATATGGTTTTTTAGAGCTAGAGTTCTCATTTTGAGGTCATAGTTTTTATCAAACTAGTAACTATGTTTATTATGATAGACTATTTTGATCAACATAAGCAAGCAACATCGTCTAATATGATATATTATAATGAAGCATATATGTGTCGCACACTGTAAAAAATATCGTTTGACTAAACAACAACAAAAACGGGTATCTATTATGCCAAAATTCCTCATAATTTGAACCTAGGCTTGACTATAACAAACAAAAAAATTGTAGCATGATGGTTGGAGTGAGGTACCTTAATACCCCAAATAGGAAGGCCCAATATCTATGACTTGGAAGGGAAGTGGAATCACCACCTTTTTTTGGTACAAATCATAAAAACTATAGCAAATATAGAAGGTAAAGGGAAGAAGGAGATATCACATTAGATAATTGAGATTAAGAGTTGAGTTATGTGAATTGCCCCATGTTTGTAGGTTATTTTTTTAGGTGTTGGGTTTTCTTAGGTCTTTGCAATAAGAAGTGAATGTGATTAAAAAATTAACAAAAACAAAGAGATCTAAACTAAGGTTTGTTCTCCTTTAAACTTTAGAGAGAGAGAGAGAGTACCCTTGATTCAAGGCAAAGAATAGAGAGCAAGAATTGAACCAATTAAACCCTTTAATTATGGTGGAGTGAGAAAATGGGAAGGGTCCCCCTAGGTGAGTTTAAGCTCTTAACCAAGTTTTGGAAGTAAATGCACAAAAAATAAGGGGAGGAGGAAAACTACTTGGGCTAAGATCAAATAGAAGATAATAAGAAGTTGATGAAGGGTAAGGATGTACTTTAATGTATCTCAAACTTATTGATGACCTCTTACAAAACAAACTTGGAACAACTACCTCTAAATATATGCAATAAATGAAACACACACTAAGCAATCAAGCATATGTAAAAGGTCTATCCAAAGATGCAAGTATAAGACTTTTCATGCCCTCAGTTGGAAGGTACCTTCCTCACCTAAGATTTTGTTGTAACCTTCCTTGAGGTGGTGATGTTGGAAGACTAAGATGCAAGGATGGGATGATGATGAAAGCACCCTACAACAACCAATTGACATGACAAGAGAGAAACCAAGCCAAAGAAGAGGGAAGACTTGTTGAGGAAGCTTCTAAGTGCTTGAAGGGTTAAGGGGATAGTGGATCCAAATATTCAAAGTGCATGCATAAGAGATGAGAACATGGTCACAATCTGACACAAATTCAAAAAAGTAACAGCATGCAAGATAGTAAGAAAGAGGACCCTTAATAAAGACTTAAGAGGTTGCTGACATGGATTTAAGAATGCCCTGGGGTCATGGGTGAACACCATGCTAGTTGTTGGACAACATGGTTTTTTTGTACGAGTTGTATTATGGGTTTTAACTAATAAACCACACTTTTCTTACTAATGCCACAAGTATTTTTTGGGAAGCCCCCCCTCCAACATGTCATATGTGACAAGAGTGGTAAGGTATGTGAAATACAAGGTACAAAACATATGCCACTAATAAGGAGGGAAAATGATAGATTGCCCAAATAGATCTTTTGAAAATCACACCCATATGAATTTGGGCTCGTTGGATACCCAAAATGAGGCATTTCCAACTAACTGAGACCAAATTAAAGGCACAATGCCTGAGGCTTGACAAGGAAAATTGGAAGTTTTCCCAAGTTGAGAACCCAATGGGTGTAGCAAGGCTAAACATACGAGAAAAGACCAAGATGAAAGGAGACAAAGACAAGGGGACCTTATGAAAACACTGGACATCATGTACCCGGGCTTATATAAGGTGATTCGAAGGAAATTAATTCAACACAAATGAGTTATTGGAAGGAGAATTAAAAGGCCCATGTTGTCATCTAGAAGTGGGCTATGTATTGTGAGTGCATGATAAATAATCTTCACACCCACATCCAAAGGGGTAATGCTTATGAAGAGTAGAAAGTGTGAAATCCACACACTACATAATGCCCCAATGACATGAGATTTTTTCTTTTATGTCTGGCGGAATCAACAACTAGTTGGACACGTGCTCGCGTTACACGTGGCCGTGTTATCCAACTGCTACCACTATAACCTCCATGTGTGCCCATGATGCCCCTTACACGACACACATTGTAAGTTGCGGGGAATTTGAACTCGAAACCTCATGGAACTTCATATTCACGGCACTTGCCAATTGAGCTTCCCCCCCAGGGGCCCTATGACATGAGATTTTGACCATAAAAGGGAATTGAGTTTTCAGGGAGGTGAATCAGAGGTGGGGAAGCATAAGAAGATGAAAAAGAAAATGAATGTAATGACAATATGAAAAAGCAATGATGCATGAAAGGGTAAGCTTCCCATTGATGAGTGTAGAACAAACTAATACCTTGACATAGGGAGGAAAATATCTTCTATGGGAAGGCTTGGCTTAACAACCATGAGGGAAGTCCTTGTACCCAAACATCAACAGAAGAGGGGCACCACAAGAGCCACACATGGTGTAATGATGACAAGTAAGAAGATAAAAGGAAAATAAATGCAACAACCAACAAATGCACGACAAACAAGAGATGTTGGAAAGGAGAAGATGGAGAAGAAAATATAACTATTGAGCAAGGAAGAAATAACTAGACTATGGAAATAATGTGCGAGAAGTAAATACTAAAATGAGAAGGAGAAAGGAGAGACACTGATACTTACACTTACATAGGCATAAATGGTGCAATGTGATAGCCTATTGGGGCATGCTACTAGCTGCATGTGGGACATGAAAAAGCATGTGTTGAAAATGAAAGTGATGTAAATGAAAGAGAGACAATTTTAGAAGCACGGTACCTGCACTTACGTGTGTGCCAGTAATGGAATATGAGAGTCAGATGGTACACGATAAAGGTGATGTACATGGAGCAAGGAGGTAGAAATGTTGTCCAAGTTATGTATTTACATTGCAACTGCTAGAAGCTTGCCCCATGTGGGGTAAGGGCAACACCCAATCATGGGAGGAAGAGTTAATAAACAAAGGCAAAAGAATAAAGATAAAGGAAGTAACATGCTTTAAGAGGAGCAAGGTCGAAAGGAGAAAACTACCCCAAACAGAGCACTAGAAATCAAGTGCAAATGCGACCCACCCCAAAGAAAATAAGGAGAGAGGAGAGGATGAAAGGACATTGAGAAAGGGAGAACAAAACATTATGATGTAAGGAGGCATTGCACTACTGCAAGGAGGAGGACCCAAGATCTAGGGCTTGGAAGGGAGGTAAAATCGCCACCCAATTTTTGGGAGAAATTGAGAAAACTATGGTAATGAAAGAAGGTGTAAGAGAGAGGGAAATAGACTGCTAGGTTGATTGAGATTGAGAATTGTATCATGTGAGCCTTAACTCTATGGGTTATTTTTGGGTAGGAAATTCTCTTAGGTCCTTACAATAATAGCACATAGAAATGACGACAAATTATTGAAAGTAAAGAGGTCCAAACTAGGATTTAGTCTCCTTTAGACTTTTGGTGTGCTAAACTACATGTAAGAAAGGAAATATATCTAGAGAGAAAGAGACTTGGATGTCCTTGATTCAATGCAAACAACAAAGAACAAGCATTAAACAAATGGGAAAGGTCGTAGTGTTTATTACTACCCTAAGTGAGACTCTTCACTAAGTTTTGGAAGTAAGTGAACAAGAGGACTAAGATTGGAGAGCAAATAGAGAGTGAACAACTAGGTAAAATGGTAACAACCTACTTCAATTTACTTGAAACTTGTCAATAGCTTCCTTCAAAATAGACTTGAAACAACTATCTCCGCATACAAGTAGGGAATGAAGCACACAATAATCAATGAAACACACACTAATCAATATTTAGAATTATCTATCTAAAGATGCATGTATGAGACCCTTAGTGGTCTTAATTTGGAGGTACCTTTCTCACTCAATAATGTTTAGGAACCTCCCTTAAGGTGGTGATGTTAGAAGACCAATATGTGGGGATGGGATGGAACCAAAGACACCCTAGAGTGACCAACTCGTCTAACAAGAGAGAAAATAAAGCCGAATAAGAGGAAATCCTTTTTTAGGGAGCCTTTAGGTGGTTGGAAGGTTGAAGATATAATAGATCCAAGCAGTGAAAGTGCATGGGAAATGAGAGGTAAGTCATAATCCAAAACTAATCCAACATGGTAACAACATGTAAGAGAGAAAGATTCAACACCCCCAACAAATATCTAAGATGTTGCTTAAATAGAATTGGGAATGCCCTACGAGTGTGGGTGAATGTTATGCTAGCTATTATACATGGTGGTTTTTCCATATGAACCGTATTGCGGGTTTTGACTAAGGAAACACTTGTTTTTTAGGTATACCGCAAGTAATTTTGGAAAAATACTCATAATTTGCATGCCATGGGACACAAGCATGATATGGTACAAAATACTCCATGACATAACAAATGGCAAGAACAAGGAAGGAAAAGGACAATGAAAATTGAGCATATGATTTTGGCATATTGGAGACCCAAAACAAGGCATTTTCAACAAAGACCAAATTAAGGGCACGAAGCTCGAGGCTTGCTTAAGTCACTTGGAAGGTGTGCAAATTGAAATCCCAAAGGGTTTAGAAAGGCTAAACATGTGATTGAGGGTCAAGATAAAAGGGGATAAAGAACAAGGGGACCTTATCAAAGCGCTAAACATCACGTGGAAAGACCATGATCAAGTGCTTAGGACAAGACAATGTGTCTCAATGAAGAATACTCCAAGAAAAAATAGTTATTGCAAGGACAAGTGGAAGGTCCTTGTTGTCATCCACATGCAAGTCATATATGGTGAATGCATGATAAATGCTCTCCACAACTACATACAAGGGCATGCATATAAAAAGTATGAAGTGTGGAATCCATACACTACATATTACCCCATGGTAAGGGTTTCTATCCATGAAAAGGAATACAAGTGAATTGCTATGAAAGTAAATTAAGGCATAGAAGCAAAAATGGACAAAAAAACAAGGCAATAACATTAAGAGAAAACAATGATGCATGAAAAGCGGAAAGTGCCCATTGAGAGAAGTAAAACAAATTAACACATTGTTTACTATTGTAAACACACTAGTCCATGAAAGATGAATAAATATTTAAGAAGATTTAGACCTTGGTGAGGAATAAATCTACTTTACTAACCAAAGCACGTTGACAAATTTTATTATTATTATTTTGTTTCAATGCTTCTAATCAACGACTGCTTCTAATCAACGAGAAGGATTTCATCCATAAAATTGTGAAAACAATTTTTGATTAAGTAACTATGACTAAAAAAAAATATTCCATCAAAATTATTTAAAAATCACACCTTATCCCACATCAATCCACCAAAATTATTTAAAAATCACACCTTATCCCACATCAATCCACCATAGGCAAACATGTCACAAATGGAAAATCCACCATAAAAAGATGTCACTTAAAAATTAAATCCGAGTGGCTAGAATAAGAGCCCTTTCCTTTAACCACGAAACTGGACCCCAATGCAAATGTGGACAAATATTATACAATATATTGCAAAAACTAAATAAATAAATATATATTTTTCTTGTCGTGGTAGTAGAGATAGTTTAAATAGTGAAATAAGACTACACGGTACTAAAAGTAGATTTGCGATTTGAACTTTGAAACTGGGGATATCCAAGCTCATTTTTCACTGTGAAAAGGGATTCTGATCAGGCGATTTTCCAGCATCCTCCGTTCGAGAGTTCACAGGTAAATTTCCGTTCATCCTTTTTTCCGTGCAACATAATGCAGGTGTCCTTTTTCCAGTTTAATCAATGGTCGGACATATCTACAAGCAAATAATTACGTTTTATCAAAAATCTTACTCGAGCTTAAATTTGAGCCCCTGCAAATGAAATTTCGGCTGTTCTAGAAACTTTTATTTCAGTTTTCTGGACGAAATCTCTGTGATTCTGTTATATTGACGGACTTGCTTAGTTATCGTCCCCTTCTCAAACTTATTACGGAGATACTTGGAAAATATTAATAAAATTAGGGCCACTTTCAATGCCCAAAGCGTCCTTATACTGAGGCCGATCCAGAATTGCTGCATTCTATGTCTCAAACCAGTGCAGCACTCCAAATTATTTACACGCAAAATTGTGGGGTGGATAAAACGGTCTCCTTAAATCGAGAACTTTGCTACAGTACGCAACCCATTTCCTCATCCTTTGGCTAGCAGTCAATTTACTGAACTTGCTAACATTTCATTCCAAGTGTCAAGCCAGCAACTACTAGAGGTCTCCTTCTAACTCCCATTCCGTACTTCATAAATATTTGTGCCATGCTAACCACTACCAAGGGTTAACGAAACAGACTCTCAGCAGGATAATAACATTCCTTTGGATACTAATCTCGGTTAAGCATTTCAGAGCTTCCAAATTACTTCCAACTGATCATCTTTGTTAAAGACCATGGATTGAATTTCTACGAAAATGCCCTGGTCCGGCATTTTGGTTAAAATCCATACCCACAGGTTGTTGGTCTTGAGTTCTTGAGTTTGTAATTGTAAATGGTTTCTAGATGCACAATGACCTCTGCACCTGCCTTTTCATCCCTTGGGTGTAGTTGAGGGTTGGAATAGATGGCTTTAGATTGGGGTTTAGCATATTATGATGTAAGAATGGCATTAATGAAGACCTTCCAGCAATTGAAGTTCATAGATTACTGCATAGCATGGGCTGGTTAGCAATCACACAGCTCGTACAAGACTTAGAACCAGCCGTAAAAATGTCAGGTGACAGGATTTCACATAGGCCCCAAACCCACCCACGTAACCTAGATGTACTAAAGACCAGCATAGTACAAATCGGAAAGAAATGTAGAACTGGCATTAGATCTGTATGAAAGGGGTAACATAGACTATAGTTAAGAAGCCTAACCTTCACCCTCTGCATTAGTTCGTGGTAGAGTTCCTCTCCAAACTGGGTGTCCTTGGGGTCTAAACTTTTTCTCAGCTACCTCTAATGGTGGCCCATATTCTCTTTAAAGCAATTGAAGCCTTGCCCCAAGGGTGCCTTGGTTATTCTGGGGTCTGTTCCTGGATGAACGCAGCCCAAGTATGAATACAGCAGACCAAACTTAGTAATGGCAGGTTTCTGTCTGAGAAGCTTGACTAATTGAGTACATATCAGTCCTAGGTGTAACAGAAATTCCTGTCAAATGCCAATGCGGAGTGTACCCACGAGTAATGGGGTGCATTAGGTCATATTCAAAAGATTCAACCTTGATAGAATGCTGCCAGGCTATATTCTTTTTCCAAATGTTACAGGCTTTGACTCATTGACTTACCTTGGGCCAAATTTTGAACAATATCGACTAGGGTTATGCCAGAAAATTCATTTTAAAACTTACTGAGATGAATTGACCATGAGGGTGGTATTTTATCTCCGATGATCTTTAGCATTTTTTACATCTTAATCAATCTCATTTTTTCTGTTGTGATACAGCTTGATTGTCCTTTAGTTGGACAGTTATTGCAAGAACTAGAAAGGCCAATTGATTCTAATATACTATCTTGATCAGCATTGAGTGCTTTCTACTTTAAGCACTCTAGCTTTTTTGCATCTTTTTTTGTGTACCCGTACTTTACTTCTTATGCTACCTTTTTAGCTTTGTTAGCCAGCTGATTGGCTGTCAGTTATGACTCATGAGCTCAGATCTTCTGATTTTGGCATCACTCCAGGAGTTGCTATTCTACTGCCACATTGCACTTTGAGTTTCTGGATGTACTTTTCAAGTTTTCAGTCTCATTGACCTATTTTTGTGATCATTTGTGGTACAGCAATAAAATTATCTTATCTTATCTTATCTTATCATTTATATGCTTCTTGTTAATTTCTTTCTCACATCTGTAGGTTTCTGAGTTAGTGATTGTACAACTGCCCTGCACCTTCTTACATATTCACAGTTAGACCTGACATGAGATCTCCTCCTGAAAATAGGTTACAGGGATACACTTAGTCTATTCTTATATTTTTATGATGTTGTTTAGTGATTCGTTTTTCTTAAATAAATTAATTTTTGAAGATGCTTTTGGCACTTTATAAAAGTTCAATTATAATTTTAATGATAAATTTGTATTTGCACTGGCTGTACTTTTGAGTCCCATTGACCAGCTTTGTGGTCATTCGTTGGACATTGATAGAATTATCTTTTTTTTTTCCACAGAAAAAATGTAATTTTTATTCAGAGTCAGAATGAAAATCACATCTTTCGGGCGCAAAGAACACTTCTATATAGTCCTCCATTTTCCATCAATCGGTGGGTCACCAAAAGACTGTAGTCATCAAAGTTTTTAATCCATAAGGATTCCCAACAAACTGAGAGAGGAAAAGGTTCTACTCTGCTCTACAAGACTCTCCACAAAATATTTTTATGTATGAGATAGTAAGCCATATAGTCTTCATCCGAAACATCTAAGTATAAAGCATAAAATCTTCCCAGAAATACAGAAAAAGCATATACAAAACATATAATCAGAATGTCTGAGACTCTGAGTAATGACAACAGAGGAACCCTCTCCAAACTCAATCAGGGTCATGTTGCCTTTGCTTAAGAATTGACCTTCTTTGGAGAGGGTATCAGCCACTGTGTTATGTTCCCTAAATACATGAGTGTAAGAAACGAAGTCAAAGCTGGAACTTATCTATTTTAAACTGTCTCCCAGAGGTCTGAGCCCAATATTTTGAAGAAGTGAAGTTCTAGCTATCCAATTTATTACCAAAGCAGTCTCCTTGAATCTGTATTCTTGAGACATTCCTGTCCAGTGCACATTTCGTAAGCTTTAAAAGTTTAATGCCATTAGTTCGGATGAGTTATTAGACCTGGCACCCAGTCCTGCTTTATATTTTATAAAATGATCATCTGGGAAATACAATACTCCTCCAGCACAACTGAAATTTCAACAGCTCTGAAATGCCCCATCAAAGAAACTCCAACAAAAGGATCTGTCTATTTGGACCTCTTGGATTTGCCTTGGGATCTTTTCATTGTCCTGAGTAATCCACTTCTGACCCAGAGCATAAGTCTGACCATAGACTTGAAAATAAGGAATAAACTCATCCTCAAAGATGGTTGAGTTCTGGGCCAGCCAGATACCCCACAAGACCAAGCATGTGATAGCTCTAAAGGTTGATGGCTCCTTTTTCTGAAACCAAGCTCTCAAACATTATTCAGTTGTGTTGCCAAGCCACACATTATCTACTCCTATTGGGTTTTTCTTTTCTTTTCACGAGATCTGTGAGTATGGGCAATATACAAAGAGATGAACATTTGTTTCACAATCATTTCTGCACAACATACAAATATTGCAGCAGCATATTCCAAGTCAAAACCCTGTTTTTCAAAGCCAGCCAACGGAGAGTTTTGGTTTATTTTGGGGCCTTCAATTTCCATTAGTGCTTCCATCACCAGCAGGAATCATTGTTTATTGAATCAAACATAACCCAGTTTTGCGGTGTAATCTCCTCCTGTCTTATTCTCGACCCAAGCCAATGCATCAGACTCATTCATCAATCTGATACGAGCCTTTCTAAAACAGCTGTTATAATTATTCCAATCTATTATCTGGTTACCTTCCAGTCCCAAGGATTCTGCAGAATGGCAACCCTGGTTCCAAATGCTAGTGTTGACCTCATCTGCTACTTGGCTCAAAGTGTAGTATCTCCTTTGGTTAAGAGAGTCAATGGATTCATTGGTCAAATAAGACCTATCCCTGCACCCCAAGACAGCATCAGAACCAAGTCTCACTTTTTTCCCCGATCCTACATTCCAGGCTAGACAATCTCCAATCACAGGGAAGGATCTTACTAGTGCTTTCCATTGATTTGAGTCTTGACACTTTCTTTATAGATTTCCTTGGGTTTCTTATCCAATCCAGAAAAGTATCTGGAGCAAGATATTTCTGTTCTAAAACGTCTCTCCATAGGCCACCTTTTGCCATAAGTCTCCACAGATTTCTAGCTGCCAAAGATAAACCAAATACATTCACATTCTTTAAATCCGCATTGCAATCTTCCTCCATGTTACCAAAAGAGTCATTTTTGCATTTTCCAGACCATAGGAAATTGAAACATAACTTCCTGATAGCTTCCCAGACCCCTTTAGGGATAAAAACAAAAGAATGCCAAAAGACAGGGATTGCTTCAAGAACAGATTTTACAAAGGTCAAACAACCAGCAATCGAAAGCCACCTGTTACTCCCCAATGGTTGATGCGAGCTTCTATTCTCTTTAACAGCCAACTCCAATCCTTTTAACCATATTTATTTGGTTTCAGCAGAAATTCTAAATATTGAAGATCCTCTTGGAGGTTAACCACTCTAAAAGGGGAGTCCAGTAATATCCTCTGTTCAACATCAGCCTCCAAACCATTGAAACAAATGGATGATTTTTGCATATTAATTTCCATTCCTGCAGTGTTTCTGGAAAATCTAAGATTTCCTTCAACTTATTATATTCTCTAATACTATCATTTATAAATAACAAGACATTGCCAACATATAGAAGATGTGTGAGTGAGCAAGATCTCCCAACTTCTACCCTTGTGATCACTCCAATTCTTTTTGCCTCCCTTATGGCCCTGCTTAGAGCCTCTGCGACCAACAGGAAGAGTAATGGAGACAAAGGGCATCCTTGGTGAAGACCTTGGGAAGGATTCAAAAAATTTGCAGCAGAGCCATTGATCAAGAGAGCAAATGAGACAAAAGAAACATGCCCCATTACCACTTGGTAATTGAAGCCACCATGTAAAAGCAAAAGTCTCAAGTACAACCAACTAGTTCGATAATAAGCCTTTGACAAATCCAGTTTCAGGACTGCAGCTGGACACTTCCTAAATTTTATAGTATGAATACCTTCTTGTGCAGCCCCATTGGCTTCATAAATCTGTCTGCCAGAAAACCAAATTGCTCTTGAGAGATAACATCTGAGAAGATCATTATGACCCTAACTGCAAGTACCTTTGAAATAGTTTTATACAAGCAGTTACAGAAGGAAATAGGCCTAAATTCATTGAAAGATTTTGGCTTTTTTTGGGAATTAATGCCAAAAATGTTGCATTGAGTGAACTTCAAACCTTGCTTGAGTTTTTGACCTCCTTAACCACTCTGAGCAAATCTTCTTCCAAAATCATAATAACCAGTGAAGAATTCTACCTTCCACCCATCCAGACCTGGGCTTTTGTCCTTTTTGAAGGATGCGAGAACAGTCTGCAATTCATTCTTTGAAACTTCCTCCATTAACATTTGATTGTTTTTCTCTGTGTCAAAGTAGGAAAGAATGTGGCAATCTTTAATATTTCTGTTATATTTCACTGATCAGGCTCCTTGCAGATGTTCTGAAAGTAAGCAGTGCCTATCTCAACAATTTCAGGTAATTTGTTAACCATAATGCCTTCAGAGTTCCTCATTTTCCAAATGGTATTTATCTTTTTTCTGTGATAGGCAATATTATGAATTTTTTTGTATTATCGTCATTGTTCTCAAGCCAAATAGCTCTACTTTTCATCCACCATTCTTCTTCCCTTCAAGCCAAGATTCTTTGTTTTTTGCTTTCCAACTCTTTTAGTTTAAGCCTTTCCTCCTCATTAAATATGCTAGACACATTCCCTTCAAATAAGTCCACTAAATCCCTTTCTACTGCCTTCCAACTCCTTATCCATCTCTTTTCTTTTTTTTGAAACTCACTCAATAGTTACCCTTTTCACCATTTTTAGAGCAGAGATGCATTGTTAGCAAGCAATCTCATTTGAATTTGGGTCATTCTAGTCCACTCATTTGTTAGCAAGCAATCTCATTTGAATTTGGATCATTCTAGTCCACTCATTTATAACCATATTTCTGAAATCTTCTTCTTCGAGCAACAATGGATTGAATTTGAGTGGATTAGATGGTTTATCATTTGTTCTCACCATTTGTAGAAGTATTGCACAATTATCAGAAAAACCAACAGGTTCAACCCATGATCTGATTTGATCCACCTCTTTCATTATGTTTTTTGAGACTAAAAATCTATCAAGTTTCTTTTCTATCCCCTCGGTTCCCCCCTTGATATATCTCTAGGTGGGCATCAATTTTAGGGGTTCAACATCAATAAAGCTTGAGTCTTCAATCTTATGTTT
This sequence comes from Picea engelmannii, assembly GCA_009831015.1. Lineage (NCBI taxonomy): Eukaryota > Viridiplantae > Streptophyta > Pinopsida > Pinales > Pinaceae > Picea > Picea engelmannii. Next base: position 78,064 of record ML777782.1, read on the forward strand.
GAAGTATGCAGCAGCCCTATCCATTCTTGCGTTTATCCTACACACCTCAACTTTGGAATTAGTGAAGTTCAAATCTTCACCAATAATAACCAACCCTTCTTTTACACACTTAAGGTCAAAAAATGAGTCCCCATCAAATTTGCCTGCCCTCATAAGGACCATAAACATTGATAACTGAGAAGGTCTGGTCCAAATCCTTGAATATGAACTTGGTCTAGATAGTTGAATCAATAACAACAGAGTTTATTAGAGAAATAGAATTCCTCCACCTTGTAATAACCCCTCTAGAGTTCCCATCCACATCCAAAGACAAAAAGGACCAGCCTTAACTAATTTATGACCAACTCCAATTGTTTCTTGAATCATTAGAACATCAAGCCTGTGAACTTCAACCAATATGACCAAGGAAAGTCTTCTTGAGGGACTTCCAAGACCTTGAGTATTTAAGTGTAATAAAATCATTTGGGAGTCCTTTGGGGGTTTTGTCTTGCTCTAAGGACCCCCTCTAGGGATTGTTGTTTTCCTTATTTTATTTCTTTTAGGTCTCTATCTTGTGCTTGTCTCAAGTATGATTCCTTATTAACAAAGCCAAAAATTGGGTCAACAACTATATCTTGGCCTAAACCCTTAGGGTATCCAGATCCTCTAGACCTAGAATCTCTTTTTCTAGGTCTAAACAAATGTCTACCAAGAGATATATAGTCATTCCGCTCCCCATAATCAGGAAAAAAATTGTATGGCTTGTAGAGTTCCTTTGGCTTTCAAAGGAATTTCCAGAGGAAGAAATAGTCATTAAATTCTCCTTCTCTTCATATGAGTCTCTTAGATTAAATCTTAGGGAAGAAGTAGGGTCCCTTCTTGGGGGCACCATTGACTCTGAGAGTGATGGTCTACCAACCTCAACTCTAGACTTTCAAACAAAGGGAAAAGAAGCTTTGTCTAAAACCAGTGAAGAAGTTTGAGGACACTTATCACTAGGAGATTTCATTGTTTTGGTATTCTTAGGATGCACATTATCTTTTCCAATTGAGGCTCCAAGATTTTGAGGGTGTGTCCTTGGTCATGTTAACTTCCTTGTTTGGATTTGAATTCAAGACATTTAGATCGACCCCTAATTCATGCTTGAAATGGGAGACATTTCATTTGAGTTAGATAAAAGATCCCCCTCTCCGCCCGATTTCTCTGAAACAGAACCAACCATAGGATTAATCTGCTTTTTGTGCCATACCTTCCTTGTGAATGGTTGTGGACAGTCATCAACCACATGCCCATATAGATGACAACAAACACATAAAAAAGGAGCTCTACAGTAATCCAACACTTGTTTATGATTCTTATCCCCAACCATAATCTCCATAAATTTTGCCATATTGATCTTGACTAAAACTTGTGCTATAGTCGAATATGGATTTGTTTGAAAGGATAGATCCACTTCCAAGACTCTACCAAGGGAGCTTCTTATCGCCTTTAATGATTTCTTTGACCAAAACTCGATTGGGAGGCCAAGCAACTTGACCCAGATCAAAACTTTACTGGAAGTTGTCGTTCTAGTGTCGAAACATATAGTCCAAGGATTTGGAGATAAATAAGAATAATCCAAAAACCATAGATTCTTCAAAATCTTTGAGGCATCCTTCTCATTTCGAAAAGCAAAACCCGTCTAGCCTCGGTGTAATATGTGAATGGTTGCCCATAACCCATAATGGAGGCCCACTCTTTCTGCATATAGGCATTCAAACTCCAACTACTAAATCTTCTATTTTAAAATCTCCCAATCAAAGTTTTTCCCATGAACTCCGCAACTTGTGTTGAAATATTGTAACTGCAAAGAGTATTCTATTTATTATTGATGTATTATTCATTAGATCAATCCCCTTTTGTGGATTGATCATGTCGGGCATTGTAAATGACCAAATCCCTTTTTGCGGATTGGTCAAAC
>ML777782.1:96039-113612 GCA_009831015.1 Picea engelmannii
GTCTCGCCAAATGCGGAATTGGGTCGGAAGGGTTTCCCCAGATCTGCTCTGATGCTCCATCTGCAACCTCAAATGTCCTACTGGAAGAGCTGCGCCCTAAATGGTTGGATGATGCGCCCAACAAGATTCCACCGTCGGAATCTGATGGAGAATGGCTCAATCTGAGTGCCCTGGTTGGATTTCAACTAGGTCGAAAGGAAATTGCAATCTGAACTTGGACCTCATGCAACTCCCCAAACCCTCAAACTGACTTGCGCCCTCACTGGCTGAGGTGCGCACTCTACATTGGATACTCCTAAATAGCACGGTGAAATACTTGGATGGTATCTCCGATGGGCTAGGGTGTGTCTCTCAACACCGAAACCGATCAATGGTGGTGGTTTCCTCCAGAAATCCACAAAACAGTAAGGTTGACTCTCTTTCTCCTCTGGGAACTCTCAACATCAAATCATAACAATGCATAATGAGGAATTAGGTCAAATTCCTCCCTTTATACCATTCCCAACCTAATTCACCATTGACCTCACTTAARCTAGGCGCTTTTCCTCCTAAGGTGAATAATTAATTAATTAAGTCCCCCTTTAGCACCTTTTAATTCTAATTCTTCGTTGACTTAGGCTTAAGTGACTTTTCCTAAGTTTTTGGCTTAATTCATTGTTTAGCCATCAATTCACCCTTATTTCTCCATCTTGTTCCCTGTTTGTGCCTGACTATAGTCTACGGGAACACATAGACTACTAAGTCACTCCCTGCTGGCCTACTCTTGGGAACGAGACATCACATTGATGATGATGATGTATTAGTGTTATACTAATCCATGTTGATGCAGATGATGATGATGATGCCACTTCAGCTTCTTGCTGAAGATGATGATGATGATGCCACTTCAGCTTCTTGCTAAAGAAGATGATGATATTACTTTAGCTTCATGCTAAAGAAGATGATGATATTACTTTAGCTTCTTGCTAAAGAAGATGATGATATTGCTTTAGCCTCATGCTGAAGATGCTGATGATGTTACCTTAGCCTCATGCTGATGAGGATGATGATACTACTCCAACCTCATGCTGTGAACGATGATGATGAGAAAAACTTCTAACGATTTATAGATATGCCAATCAGTGTTCCAGATGCTGTTAATGTTGCTGCCCTCTCTCTCTCTCCTGATGATGTTGTAGAATACCCTTCTTGTTGAGGGGGAGTGTTGAAATATTGTAATTGCAAAGAGTATTCTATTTATTATTGATATATTATTCATTAGATCAATCCCCTTTTGTGGATTGATCATGTCGGGCATTGTAAATGACCAAATCCCTTTTTGCGGATTGGTCAAACCCTAATTGTAATAAGCAAAATGAGAAGTTGACCCCCATAATTAATTAAGGTGGTTCTAACCACCTAGAAAGAGAAGTTGGCCCTGCCAGTGAAAAGACACTTTGTTTTAGCTCCTGCCAGATTGTATAAATAAAGGAGGCTAGCGCCTCATTTGTTCACTCACTCATTCGATCATCTAGAGCGCAAGTTTGGAGCTGCAGTTGGAGAAGAAGGAAGAGAGAGAGGACTTTCTGTAGTATTTGGTTTATTCTCTTGGCATTGTATTGGCTATTTATATCAAGGAAGTTTTTGTTGGGTTTTCTCCCCCATGAGGGTTTCCTAGGATAAATGATGTGTCTCTTGTGATTGTGTTTCTCTTAGTGATCCTATCTATGCTTATGGTTATCTAGTAAATTGAAAAGAAACCTAATAATAGCTTAAACTCTAACAACTTGTTCAAGTCTAATATCATCTCCCAATGTCATCTTCACCAAGGGTTCCTCTTCTTTTCTGCCTTTTTTTCTTTTTTTGTTTATAACCTTGGTTAGACTGCATAAACCCCTTATCCTTTGAAACCCTTGCTAGGGTTTCCAAATCTAAATTGCTACCCACAACACCCGAGCCCCTGAATAGACCTAACTCGACCTCCTTTTTTCCAGTTGTAGAGAAAGGATTAGGGCAATTTTGAGTTTGAGACTTATCATATATCTCCTCCAATGGTGATGTAGTTAGATCGACCACCTTCAAAGAGCCCAAAGTCCTCTATGCCAGTCCATCTAGACCTTCACTTCAAGACCACGAGTAGTGAATAGTTTAAGAATCAAACTGCAGTGACAAAGTACTCTTGAAATCCATCGTGGGAGAGGGAACGATCGGATATGAGGGTCAGCTGGAGCAATAGCTTCCAAGACGGATTTTGGTTCTCGAGGATGGTTAGTTGTGTTTGCATGTCTAGGACTTAAAGACTCCCTTTGTCCCAATCCTTTTCCAGCGCAAAATATATCGTTCTTTGCACCAACTTGTGATCTAGAAATGTTCTTCCTCCTTCGCATTTTCAACACCATTTCTAGTGGCTTCATTGCGTGCTATTGAGGGTGGCAAATCTTATCTTTGAGTTTGGTGACGTGCATGACCAAAGTGGCTTCATCGTTTTTCTCGAGGGATTCTTCGTCAGAGATTCAACTTTTTTGAAACCGTAGAATTTTCTTATCTTATCTTTATCTCATTTAAAACATTAGCCACAAATGCATTTTAGTCTACTCAAAGCGCTAGTCCCATTTGGGGCAAATCATAAGGCATTTGGAGTTGCCTATTGTAGTCCTAGTTGGTTGTGTTTTTGCTAAATACATGATTAATTACCCGATTGCTACTCTGAATGCAAGGTGGTTAATACAAAGAATTCACATCTTGACCAATGAAATCCTAATCTAACATTCAATGGAGACTACAAGTTTATGTAATGCTCTCAAAAGAAAACCTTGTTTTTTGATATTTAGTCTTGCAGTTTTACTAAGGTCCATTGAACAATATTGACTAGGGTTATGCTCGGAAATTTGTTTTAAATCTTAAAACTGAGATGAATAGATCACAAGTGTTGTATTCTATCTTGTTTGCTCTTTATTATCTTTTACATCTTAATCAATCTTGTGTTTTTAGATGTAATACAACCTTTTGTTCTTTAGTTGGATATGTATCACAAGAGATAGATAAGCCATTTGATTCTAATATCATATCTTTTGTATACTTCTTGTTGACATTTTTCTCAGATCTGTAGTTTTTTGAGCTAGTGCATGTAGAATAGCCTTGCACCTGCTTATGCATTTGTAGTTAGCTCGGACATGGGATCTCATCCCAAAAATTATAACTTTATTAGTTCTAGGTCGCTGAATAGCTAGGCTTTTATTGTAAACCATAGAATAGAAGCATGCAACTGCATTTTTTTTAATAATAGTAACGGTTGTGATTTGTATTAAGACTTCCATATTCAAGATCATCTTCCCAACCCAGATGAGGTGGGAAGGGTTCCAGAATTGGTGTTTCCTCCTTTTCCTCCTTTCCTCTTTTCCTGTGTTACATGAGTAAATCCTCACGAATTGATTACATAGCAATCGACAAAATTAATACATGTCAACTTTTGCAAATTGGCTCGACTACCTGACATTCTTAATTAGAGGGGTCCATAGGAAGCACCTCTCCAACATAGCCTTTTTACCAAAAAAGTGAGTTTTGGATTCTCAAGGCTATATCCCTCTCAACCTCCTTATCCCATCGTCTTCAATTGGATTTCCTTCCTCTAGTGAGTGGGGCTAGGTTTGAGGGGGCAACCTCGATGATGATGAGGGGGCACTCCCAATTTTGATAATTAATCCTTTCTCATTACCCTTATGTTCTTCCTTTTCCTCTCCCAGTGGAATTTATTGGTTGATTAGGATGATCCTAGTGTGAGGCATTCCCTTTATAGGCTTCTTTGCATAGATTTGAATTTTTGCTACTTCTTCAGTGGAGACTTATGTGACTGTGATTATCGACTAGTCCTTTATTGATCATTGCTTCGTTGCATGGAGATCATGTGGATTACAATCTCTTTTTCCTAGCTCCAAGGCTCGAGGCTCTATGCCTTCCTTTTCCTAATGGGTCTCTAGGTCAACTAGGGATACAAATTGATTTGAGTTAGAGTTGACCTTAGTAGTTTTATGATTTACGATTTTGACATTGTAATGGTTGCATTTTTGCTTATCATAGGATTAAATTGGTTTTGATCACTTTGCATGGAGCCCATTGCTCTTTTAGAGGTGCTTTCGGACAACCCATTGCATCTAGGTCTGTCTTTGACCTCAAGATGGCTCTAAGTTTTATCTTCAAGACTGTCCTTAGCTGTTGTTTTAGGACAACAAACAATCAAGTACTTTCTGCGCACAGTTTTGATGGTTAAGTGTCCTTTTGAGGTGCCCTTGCAAGTGTTTTATTATCCCAATGTGAGCACATGCAATATACTCAAAACAAATAACACTACCTCTAGATCTTTACAACTCTAAATGCTGATTTACAATTCTAAGCATGCATGTAATGAGCACAAGTATTTTTGGTCAACATGACCTTGGATAAAACCCCCCCGGGGAAAACCAGTTTGAAATGGAAGTATATATAAGTGGAGAATAGAAGGTGGAATACAAAACGTACATGAAACAAATGAACCTGCTACAATAACAACTTGTCTCAAGCTGCAACACAAGTCCAAGAGTGAAAGATGCACCCACTTCAAATGTTGCTCTATCCACTGAAATGAAGCGCCTTTGCTCCTTGAAGCTCTGATGGAGAAACCCTTGCACACAACTCTGAATATGTGAGCTACCTCTCCACTGAAAGTGTCCTCAAAGCAATCTAACCACTGCAAGACCTAAAGATTTTCTAGGTCCTAATAGGGTGCCAACCAGGTCTGTCTTTGACCTCAAGTTGGCTCTAAGTTTCTATTGTCAAACAAGTGTTTGCTGCTGTTTTATAACAACAAACTGTTCATGAACTTCATAGCTGTTTTGTTACGGTTACATAGGCCATTTAGGTGCTCTAGCATGTAGTTTTTGTCACCAAGATGTTAACACATGCATACCATAAAATATGTAACACACCTAGAGATCTTTACAGCTGAAATAATGATGTTCTAAACACTAGCATACATGAAAATGAACACAGGTATTTTTGGTCAACATGACCTTGGATAAAACCCCCACGGGGAAAACCAGTTTGGAATATGAGTGTATACATGTGGAGAAAAGAAGGTGGAATACAACAAGTACAATAAACAGATGAACTTCATACAATAGCAGCTTGAACCAAACTGAAACACCAGTCCAACATGTAGAGATGCGCCCTCCTCACAAGTTGCCAAAACCACTGAACTGAAGCGTCCTAGTTGCTGGAAGCTCTGATGGAGAAACCCTTGCACCAAACTTTGATTCTATGCTGTAGCTCTCCATTGAAACTGTCCTCAAAGCAAACTAACCTTTGCAAGTCCTCCCTGCTAGTTGTGTGCCCTCCTCCTAGCAAGTACACTCTCCACAAATAAATGAAGGACTAAGCCTCCTGGCTATCTCCATGAATGGGGGCGCCCAAGATTTCCTCACTCAATGCTACCATCCTCTCCTCAATGCTCCCTCTCAAACTCCTCAAGTGAACATAAGAGTGAATGAGCCTCTCTTTGCCCTATGCGCCCCTCTTAAGGAAACATGAGAAAACCTAAAGTATGTGTGGATGAGATCATCTCATCTCATCTCTAATAAATGGTTGAGATCTCTCCAAAATAATCTCAACTCAAAACCCATTTTAAGTTTCCATAGTTTCACTTTATGTCCCTCAATTCACCCACGAAGTGAATTAATAGTCATTTTAGGCTAAAATGACCAAATTTCACTTTCGACTTAAATCTCCTAAGTCAAAGTGAAATTAGACATAAAGTACATGGTAAATGGTACACAGTATTTCCCTCTTGTGTTTAGAGGCTCACAAACACAAGGGGACCACTTTCCAAGGTACCCAAATCTCAACAAGACCTCCTTGCTATAAGTGCACCCTCCTCCTCAACTACGCCCTCCTCCAAGCAAGAACAACAACCACAAATAAACTGGGACCTAAGCCTTCATGAGCCCTCCATGAAAGGAGGCACCCAAGCTCTCCTCTCCCAATGCTTCCATTCCCATCTCCTTGCCCTTCTCCAAGCTCCTTTGGTGAACATACAAGTGAGAATGAGCCTCACCTTGCCCTATGCGCCCCTCTTAAGGAAACATAAGGAAACCTAAAAGTTGGGTGGATGAGATCACCTCATCCCATCTCTAATCAATGGTTGAGGTCTCTCCAAAAGAATCTCAACTCAAAACCCACTTTACTCAAGTTTCCATAGTTTCTCTTTATGTCCCTCAACTCACCCACAAAGTGAATTAATAGTCATTTTAGGCTAAAATGACCAAATTTCACTTTTGACTTAAATCTCCTAAGTCAAAGGAAAATTAGACATAAAGTACATGGTACATAGTACAAAGTATTTCCCACTTGTGTTTAGAGGCTCACAAACACAAGGGACCACTTTCCAAGGTACCCAAATCTCAACAGTGTCTAGGTCAACTAGGGCTTCGAATTGATTTGAGTTAGAGTTGACCTTGACAGTTTTATGATTTTGGATTTTGACATTGTAATGGTTGCATTTTTGCTTATCATAGGATTAAATTGGTTTTGATCACTCTGCATGGAGCCCACTGCCCTTTTAGAGGTGCTTTCGGACAACCCCTTGCAAAGTGTCCATATCCATGGCGCATATTGCATTCAAAAGGCATATTTTCATAATCTAGATCTTGATGGAACATTCATCCATCCAATGGGGAGTAGAATGGCCTCTAGAAGACCTTTGTCCAAAGTCACTTCTACGTAAATTTGGGCGCAGGAATATTGAAACCGTTTGAATGAACTTCCCCAAGCTATCACCTATGGATTTCAAAGTGGATTTGTCCTAGAATACCAGAGGAAGGTGGCAGAGGCAGACTTGTACAAGTGTTGATGTGATTTCTTCTATTGGTTTGAAATGTAAGGACCAATGATTTGAATACATTCCTTTTGCACCCATGAAATATGGTCCAAATCGAAAGATACAATCTCTGTCTTTTGTAAATTGAAACAAAAAAACATAGTAACCCCTTCCACAAGCAAAGAATGAGGGTTATCCTTGTAGCTTAGGTTTCCAAAATTTTGCAATCCATTGCTGTAGAGAGACAGGGTTGGGCCATAAATCATTGAACTTACCTATCGACGCTTGCTTTTAGTCGATGACCCTATTCCATCTGGGCTTCGGAGATAAGATGTCCAAGATTGGGTTGGAGTACTTTTTCTTCTCAAATCTGAAGATTTTCTGAGGTCCTAACAGGCTGCCAACTAGGTCTGTCTTTGACCTCAAGTTGGCTGTAAGTTTCTGCTGTCACACAAGTCTTTGCTGCTGTTTTATGACAGCAAACTGTCCAGGAACTTTACTTCTGTTTTGTTACGGTTACATAAGCTTTTAAGGTGCTCTAGCATGTAGTTTTAGTAGCCAATAGGTTAGTACATGCATGCCTTAAATATGTAACACACCTCAAGATCTTTACAACTGAAATAATGCTGTTCTAAACTCAATCATACATGAAAATGGACACAAAGGTTTTTGGTCAACATGACCCTGGACAAAACAAGTTTGGAATATAAGTCTTTATATGTGATGTAAATAATGTGAGATACAACAAGTACATGAAACAAATGAACCTGATACAATGGCAGCCCCTCTCAAGCTGCTATACAAGTCCAAGAAGTTAGATGCGCCCAAGCATGGTGCACCCTTCTCCCATGTTGCTCAATCTCACTGAAAGCTTGCGCCCTTGCTCCCTGAAGCTTTGTTGAAGAAACCCTTGCACACAACTCTGAACAAGTGTGCTACTTCTCCAACAAAACTCTCCTCAAGGCAATCTGACAAATGCAAGTCCTCTCTGCTGTAAGTGCACCCTCCTCCAAGCAAGCATCAACACCACAAAACAATGGAAGCCAAAGCCTCCTAGAGCCCTCCATGGAAGGAGGCGCCCTTGAAACCCTCATCCAATGCTTTCATCTTCATCTCCATGGCTCTACTCTTCCTCTCCAAGTGAACATAAGAGTGAATGAGCCTCTCTTGGCCCTCTACGCCCTTCTTGAACCTCCATAAGGAAACCTAAAAGATGGATGATTGAGATCTCTCCATCCCATCTCTAATCAAAGGTTGAGATCATCCCTCAATAATCTCACTCACAAACCCACTTTGGGTTAAGTTCCCTAAGTTCACTTTATGTCTCCTAATTCATCCACAAAGTGAATTAATAGTCACTTTAGGCTAAAATGACCAAATTTCACTTTTGACTTAAATCTCCTAAGTCAAAGTGAAATTAGACATAAAGTACAAGGTACATAGTACCAAAGTATTTCCCACTTGTGGTTAGAGATCCAAAACCACAAGGGGACTACTTCCCAAGGTACACAAATCTCAACAAAATCTACATGTAGAAGAAATCACGCATACTTGCTTGGCTACAGTTTCCAAAGGATTTGCTGTTTTGTGACCCTTAGGCACTGCGGGCATAGCATACTTGCTTGTTGTTTCTAGCAGATTTGCTGCTTTGTGACCCTTTGGCAACCTTGACAAGCTTCCATCGCGGGGCACATAGCATCCATAGTCTCCAATCTGAGAAGGCGACATCTATCAGAGAGCACATGACTGTGGCTAGGGTAAAACTCTAGCCATGATAGGCGACGAGCTCCTCAATGCTCTTCATCTTTGATATGGTTATGCAGCCACATTTGTTACAGTTATACACTTCAGTCTATTCTTATCTTTCTGATGTTGTTTAAACTTTAGTGATTATGTCTACCTTGGATATGTTAAATTTTGAAGATGCTTTCGGCACTTTGTGAATTTTCAATTTTAATTTGAATGATACATCTCTAAAACATTAGCCATGTATGCATTTAGCCTACTCAAATGTATTTCTGACTGGGGCAAATCATAGGGCGTTTGGAGCAGCCTACCTTATCCTAGTTGGTTGTATTTTTTTTAAATACATGATTAATTACCTGACTGCCAATCTGAATGCAAGGTGGATAAACAAGAAGTTCACATCTTTGCCTCTGTAACCCTGTTCGGGCATTCAATAGAGACAAAACATTTATCTAGCACTCTTGAACAAAAACCTTATTTTTGATATGTATTGCAGTTTCACTGAAGTCAATTGTAAGCCAGGCAAAATAGTGCTTGTAGTTTAATTCATCTCAGTATCGTACTGTGAATGCCTAACTGAACTGTAAGTATTTTTGTGCATTTTGTAGTTTGCAATGACCCAAAATCAAGAAAAATGTTCTTTCAATTGCTCACATTTGTTGTGATAATTTTTCAAATTTATGGAACCATTTGAGCTATTATTGATATCACTATTTTGCAAGTTGCTTAGTATGTTCATGAACTTTGTAGCATGCTTCTAATATGGTATTTTTTTTAACTTCCATGTTATTGCAGAACATACGTGTTAAGTCTTTTTCCAGGGAGGCTGCGAAAATGGCAGGCGAAATCAATAGAGAGGTATCCTTTTGCACTATAGGATTCATGATATTCCTCCTTTGAAAATTTAATACTAGGTATCTTTGAAGCTGGATTCTGATAAACTTGCTTAATATCATTCAAACCTTAGCATTAGAAGATCCTTGTTTGAACAGAGCATACCACTTTACATTCATAGAACTTCTCTCTGTCTCCTTCCATTCTTCTCCTCTTCAAGCATTCCCTTCCCCTTAACAGGAAAAGAAAAATTAACAAGGAAAAAAAGTTGTAGATGAGCATGTGATTTCTTCCCAAAGGAACTTGAATGGCTAGGAAATATTGTCTCAGGAAAAAGGCATGCTAGTTGATCCCCCAAAAATTAAAGCTAATAAACATCAGATGACCGTAACAATCATCCAAGAAATACAAAGCTTCCTGGTAGTTGTTGGATTTGAGAAGATTTGAAGCAAACTTCTCTCAAATACCAACACCACTATTAGAGCTCCTAAAGAAATCAAATTGATTTTACAGGACACAAAAAAAACACTACTTCACCTCTTATTGAAAAGATAAATTGAAGCACCCACCCCAACACTCCAAGATATCTCAGACGGATGTAACTGGAAAAGTTGTAGGTTCTGTATTTGTCTAAATGTTAATGTAATTTCCTATGAAAGTAGAAAAATGAAGGAGATAGAACAATGATACCTTAACTTCAACGAAGAATTGTTAGTAATAATCCATACCATCAAAATGTCAACACTTGTTACAAATAATGACTTTGGAGTAATAACTGACTATGGAATGGAAGTATATTCCCACTTAGATAGGAGATGTCTCCTGTAAGACAGATGGTCATTAATCTTTGACCAATATAAACCTCAAATGACTTTAAAGACAAGCAAAGAAAATGTAGTAGCAAATATCTTCTCTCCAATGAATGTCATATCCCTAGTACAAGGAAATGTAAGGTGTGAGATAGACAGAATAACATGATGGCAAAGAATGCCAGGAAATTATAATTTTCATTATTAAAAAAGGCTATCAATAATTACATAAATTCTTGCCTTATTGAAGTTGCACAAATGGTATAACCTTATTGATCATCTCTTCATTCAGGCTCTTTGATACAAACTTGTGCACCTAGTGGAATTAGTGCATTGATAGCAGCAACTCCAAAGTCAACTGATTATAGTAAGACAATAACTGAAGCTTTAAGACAGAAACAGAAAATATTTCTTATCAAAACATACACAATTGACACTTGAATATGGGGAGAAATCAACTTTGAATTTTTATTGAATAGATAAGTATGTACAACAAAGGTACAAAGTTATGAACAACATGAGGCTCAATACCAATTGATAACTATCAAGTTATCAACCAACTACCAATGAATTGAACCTGTTTAGAATAAAAAATCAGGGTATAAATAACACAAAATTGAGGGAATATGAAACATTTCACATCCCATTTATTCATATCTAAAACTACATTAGTGTACAGGTGTCGAGAAGATGAAGAGATAGGGAGAAAGGAGACAACTATTTGTTATGACTGTTGAGCTTCCACTCGTAAATGTAATCCACGACACTTTGATGTGCACCTCTTTTAGTTATGCTTGCGCTTGAGACTCATGTGCTTTTTTGATGCACGCTTTGGCTTATGAACACTTGGAGTGTGCTTGTGCTTACTGTGCCTCCTCCATTGATGGACTTACTCGATCTTTGATTCTTTTATAAATCAAACTGCTGGCTTAGGAGTTGGTGGGGGTCCCTGACAACTATTCTGCTTGTCAAGGAAATTTTTCTTAAATCTACTTTAGGGTGTACCACTTTTTGGTTCAGGGCAATTATTCTTTTAGCCAACGTGATGAAGTTTTAGTGTTCGCTATCTGGTTTCTTGCTCTCTGCACCGTAGGATTGCATATGTTTCCATCTTTGCACCAACTTTATTGACTAAATATTCAAGGGAAAATGCAAAAGGTTCTTCATCATTGTCCAACATCGATTGCTCTTACAGATTTTGATGATCTGTCTTGAAGACTAGATGAATACCCAGTAGACTGGTAAGTCCAACTTGAATGTGTTCTCTCCAATTTGCTTGATGATGGTGTAAGGGTCATAGTTGAGCGATTTGATCTTTCTATCCTTTGCTTTAAAGCATTCCTTATGAAGGTAAACCCATACTTTGTCTTTTGCATGAAACTAATGATTTGCACAGTGTTGATCATGCTTGGCCTTTTGCTTTTGTTGACTTGTGCAAAGCTTCTCAAATCTGATCATGAATCCTCTGGATGTGGTCCATAAACCTTATTGCTTGCCCATGTGTGATGGCTTTCTTTGCTATTATTGCCTCTGAGATAGGACACCGAAAAGGTAATAGATCCTTCAACAAAAATCCAAGGCATGCACTAAGGCACTTGGTGTCCATCCCAATAACACTTGCCATCTATTTGAGGATGAAAGGCACTTGGTGTCCATCCTAATAGCACTTGCCAAAAGTAGCTAAGAAATCTATTGATGCTATTGGAGATGATTGATGATGGTAGACCAAAGTGTACCTGAACTCATTTAAAGAACCATTGTGTGCACTGCTATGTTGAAACCATCTTGCAAGGTATCATCAGGACTGTTTTATTGAAGTGATATGCAACTACCATTTTGTAGAAGTTTTTGATTTGTTGGTTTCAAGATGCTACAAAGGGGACAAGTTTTGATAAACCTTGGTACCATTTGCACCATCTTTGGTGCAAATTCGAGGTTGTAGTCTATGATCTCCTTTGAGGAATATAATTGTCGCTCAATTTGTATAGAATCTTGTCCTTCAGATAGTTTTGAAACTTTTCATTTGGTAGGGTCGTTACTAATTTATATAGGACAACATATATGCGTGAAAAATTTGGACAATGTGCATAAGCTTCTCTGAAAGCACTAAAGCCAAATTGTTGAAATTGCACAAACATTGTCAATCCCATTGTTTATGGTCTTGATAGAAAATCTGCAACCTTATTTGTGCTTACTTTTTAGTACAAATTTGTGATCCACTTCATGTGGCATGCATTCTTGGTCTTATTTTGTGTTTGAAAAATTGGAGAGGTTCGTGGTTGCTGTGAACGACACTCTTGTTTCCAAGCAAATTATGTCTTCAACACATCACTGCTTGAACCAACACGTACATCTCTCGATCATATGTAGAGTAGTTTAGAACTTTGCTTGAAAAATCTTGTATTGGTATGGGATGGGTTTTCGGTGTTGAATCAAGATCTTCCCCATGGCATGTTTAGAGCTATCCATTTTGATCTTGAAGGCTTGTTGAGTATTAGATAAGGCTAGGACTAGAGTGGTCACAACTTTGCGCATCACCTCTTTGAACACTTTGTATTGCACGATGCCCCAGCTGAAATTGACTTGGTCATGATTTAGAGCATTAAGAGGGTGCGTGACATTGGAAAATTGCCAAATGATTTTTCTAAGATAATTTTCCATTCCTGTAAGCTTCATTGGTCATGAATGCTCTTCAACGGTTTCTAGTTAGTAATGGTTGAAATCTTTATTTGATCAATATTGAGTCCACCTTGGTTCACATAGAATCCAAGATAAACAAGTTCTTTCTTCCTAAATGTACACTTTTTAGGTTGAATAGTAGCTTCTAGTGAAATGTTGAGAATACTTGGTCCAAGTGCTCTAAGTGGTCCTCTTAGGTTTTATCGAAAAGCAGTATATCATCCAAGTACATGATCACAAATAGTCAAGGTACGACCTAAGCACTTAGTTGATCGTTCTCATGAATGTCTTAGGGGCATTAAGAGGGTGCGTGACATTGGAAAATTTCCAAATGAATTTTCTAAGATAATTTCCCATTCCTATGAGTATTCATTATTCATGAATGTTCTAAAACGATGGCTAGTTAATAATGCATGAAATATTTGTTCGATCAAGGCGGAGTCCACCTTGGTTCACACAAAATCCAAGATAAACAAGTTTTTTTCTTCTTGAATGTACACTTCTTCAGATTGACTAATAGCTTCTCTTGGTGCATTGTTGAGAATACTTGGTCCAAGTGCTTCAAGCGGTCCTCCTAGATTTTGCTGAAAAGTAGTTTATCATCCAAGTACATAATCACAAGTGATTCAAGGTATGACCTAAGCACTTCATTTATCATTCTCATGAATATCATAGGGGCATTAGCAATACCAAATGAAATGACTGACCATTCAAATAGTTGAAGGTTGTCTTCCACATATCTTTTTGATTGATATGAATATGATGATAATTGAACTTCAAGTCAATCTTATTGAAGTACTTTGCTCCTTGAAGATGATCTATGAGGTTGTTTACGTGCAAAAATATATTCTAGTTCCTAATGGTGATCTTGTTGCAAATCAATGGAATGCTCATTTGTGTGACTTGGAGACATCTTGTGCAATTCCTATGACAACTCATAATATCGATGCAATAACTTGTCCAACTTCTTTTGGTCTTTTGACTAGTCCTATCACACTTAATTTGTGTGCGGTGAGGCATTGGTTTTCGGGTGGAATTGATTGGAGAGTCCCACTCTCTTCCATTTCTTTGGTCGTTGGACTAACAAAGAAAATTGTCTTGAGGCTTTTATTAGTCTTTGGGCTTCACTAGTTGAAACAAGCGTCTTTTTTCCTTGTCATTGAATAATCTTAGCCATCTTTAACAAATTGGTATTGGTTCTAGGTGCCTTTTGTAGATTGTATCATGATCTCATAGGTATGGATTTCCAAAACTCACATGCATAGTCAATGCAACAACATTGAACTCTACTTCATCAAGATATGCAATTATAGGTAGGATCTATGGTAGGATCTAGGATATGCAATTATAGGTAGATTATGCTTCTTCACTACAACTTTTGAGTTGAGATCTTGGTCGTTACTAGTATCAAACACCCCAAGCACAAGCTCTTTCTTGATTTGGATCTTAATGGACAATAACATCTTGTGCTTTGTCAGGTGTTAGTATTTCTATCTTCCTTGATTTATCGTGGTGGATCTATGGTGAAATCTCCAATAAACCCTAATCCAACCAAGCAAAAAATACAACATAAATGAAATAACACTTAACTAGTGAACACAAGAGAGATTGCTATAATACCCAAGCACATGAACAAGAGAAGTGCTCTAGAGGAAGATTGCCCTTAGGCTTTTATCAAATAATAACTTGAGTGAATGAATTATAAATGAGGAGTGTGCTTTATTTTACACCTCCTTCAGGGTTTAGGTTGCTAGCTTCAAGAAGTTGACTAGGTTGTGTTGATATTATGGTAGCTGCGGGAGGTATTAACCTCCATATGTAACCTTTGACTAGAATGGAATTTTCCAGAAGCAAGAGAAACCCTAAACAGATGTGTGAAAACCCTAGAGGACATGTCGGCTCAACAAAATATATAATATTAAGGTATTATCCCTTTACATGTTTTTGATGGGTTTTTGCCTTTTTCATTTTATTTCTCTATCTTGTTCTTCCTTCAAGATCTTTGAGACGACCTTTCAACTATGTTCTTTGATCTTTTCCTTTTGTTGTTAGCATAACTTTAGGAGCTGCTTATGCACTCCCACTTTGTATTACATTGATATACTCTTTTAATCCCATTGACCTACTTTTGTGGTATTTGTTGGACATTAATATTATTTTCTTATCTTATCTTATCTCGATGTTTGTGGGACTTAGGAGCTGCTTATGCACTCCCACTTTGTATTACCTTGATATACTCTTTGAATCCCAATTACCTACTTTTGTGCTCTTTGTTGGACATTGATACTATTTTCTTATCTTATCTTATCTCGATGTTTGTGGGTCAAAATTGGATCAAGGGATTCTACCATTGGCTCTTGTCTTGGGGATTCTCTAAAGAGAGTAGTCCAAAGGTCTTCATTTGTTTTGTGTCACAACCTTTGATCATTGGGTCCATCATTCTGCTAGAGTGGCTCTTTGATTGCGAGGTCTTGGAGCTACTTATTTTCCTCTTGGATTTGGAAATCCCCTTCCTCCCTTGGATTGGGAGGGGCATGAGATTTTGCCTCCTTTTTAGAGGCTCCCTCTCATGGGACTAATTCCAAGACCTTGAATTTCTTTGGGCTTGGACCAGTTGTTGCTTCATTTCTACATTGGGTGGCACCTTGTGTTTGCATTCTTTTGTTGGATTGTTCGTTGACTTTCTTGAATTCTTCCTCCTTTTGGGAAACAAGAGGGTTCTTCTTCATAGAAAGTTTGGCGAGTGCCCATATTCTCGACAATCATTATACTTAAAGGGATAATGTTCACAGACCATCTTTTTCACATGGATCTAGTGGTCAATTTGAAGTTCTATCGCCACATGGATCTAGTGGTCAATTTGAAGTTCTATCGCCACATGGATCTAGTGGTCAATTTGAAGTTCTATTGCCTCATGGAGTCCATCCTCAAGATTTACTTCTAAGTAGATCTTGGCACATGTGAACTTGTCAAATCTTGGCTTAATTTTCTCTACAAATCTCCACAACCTATTTCCTATTGCTTCAAACATCTCATTGTCCCAAAGATTAAGGAAAAGGTGGGGAGGCCTAAACTAGACTAGAATTGTTGAGCGCATCTCCTTATTTGGTTTGAAATCTAGAGACCACTTGTTAAGATATAGCCGACTATATCCTAGGAACCAAGGGCCATTATGTAAAATAATATCTGTCTTATTTAATTTGAAAATGGAAGCCATTATAGCCCTTACTGTAGAAAAAATACTGGATTCTACCTTTTAGATGGGGAGCCCACTACTTTTGATCCAAACATCTAGGATTTTGTGGTTCGGCTATGCACCCATGATCTTCCAAGTCAATCTCTGCTTGGTGAACAGTAACAGTTCCTCTTTGGGCCTCCAAATGGGGTTTTGAGTTTGGGAACCCCTTCTAGCTTTTTTACCAATTTTGGAGGCTGGCTCAAGAACTTGGGTCTCATAACCGACATAACAACCATTCTCTTGAAAGCTACGAGGTCACCCATGAAGGACGAGGTCGACATTTTTTGGAAGTGCCTTAGGGATGTGAAACCACTGCACTCCTTTCTTTCTAGCATGAGCTAGACACGAGATCCTTGGAATGGGAGCAAGACGACTAGACTAGAGGCATGGTGGCGAGGGTGAAGTTCGAACACTAGGTGCGAGCAAGATCGCATAGGCTACCCCTCATTCTTTACTCTTCCCTAAACCCATCAAGCTCCGATTCAACGTTTAATTTTATTATGTCGTTTTCCAAACCTTTAAAATAAAAAATTACTTGCCTCAATTTAATAGTGTCCTCTCATAAATGCATGGGAGGATGTTAGTAACACACTCTATTCCCTTAAATTTTGTCACCATACCAATCTTTGTCTTTGTCAATTTCTTTGAGCTTCCTCAAACATGTCATTAGGCTCCTTTCTCTATCACCATATATAATTTTATGTGGGTGTATAAAGCAGGAAGCCAATAACATATTTGGAGAGAATAATAAATGTCACAATGTATTAATGTTGCAGTGATGACATCTGCAGGGGCTTGAGGTAGGCTACCCAACATACAATAAACTACTCTCTCAAGGCAATAATCCCCCACTACATTTTTATAAACATCCTAAGTTGGTTATAATTGTTTAACCAACACCTCAAAGTTACATTGTGTTAAGGTCCTAACCCGCACATAGGTAGATCAATGTATTCGGATGTAATAAAGGTCAATATTAATAAGGCCTTTCAATAAAATAGAATAAGGCGGATGTAAGAAGACCTAATAGAAGCTTCCGCTTCTAGAAGGATCTTCCTCTAGATGCTTCTCTTAATAGACATATTTAGTATAAATAAGGGTCGAGGGTATGAAAACCCTAGTTTTGGAGATTATTGTAACAGAGCGCTGCTCGATTGGAGGTTGCCCCCTCGAAGAGGCCCGTGAACATTGCTTTCTGAATCAAAGTGCTATTTCTATTGTTGTTCTTATATCATTTCTGTGTTATTGTGGAGATCATGCTGGATATTTTACTGTTATTTTGCCATTTCTAGCATTTTATTTCTGTTCTGCATATTTTATATATCTGGTATCTTGCAAGTGGTATCAGAGCACTTTCCTTGGCAGAAATTGTGGGTATTTTTTTTCTTCAGGGTAGAGACGTATTCTGGCGTCTTTAAGCCACAGAGATCTGTCGTTACGC
>ML777782.1:128271-157780 GCA_009831015.1 Picea engelmannii
AAAACCCATAGGAACCACTTGTCCAAGGTACAAATCATCATTAAAATTCAACACTCAACCCTTAGAGTGCTTGGTTTAACCTAAACTCTACTACCCTCTTCCTTAGATTTTGAACTCTGGGGGATAGATTGCAAGCTCTTAGAGCCAAGCATAGACTCTTCTCCCTTACCCATAGGATATTCTTGGATGTGGACCTTACACATTCCTAGGTTGTAAAACTTAAAAAATATCGAGATGAAGTAGTAGATGCATGAAAAGTAGGGAAATAGGTAGTTACTCGAGACCTTAGAGTAGTGATTTGGGATGCTCCTCCCCTAGGACACACCCGACTTGGATCTACTAAATGACGACCCAATAGGGAATTTGTGGAGTTTCAGGCATTTTAGTTTGATGTTGGAACTGTAATGGGGCCCTTTGGTCCTCCCCAGGCTCACTTTATTGTGCATTTAGACCCCCGGATGTTGTCTTCGTGGTTGACACTTGCACTAGTCTTGTTTGGACTAGTCCAAAATTTCCAAGCTATCTCTCATTTTCAGTTTGCAAGTAGAAGAGAGAGTACTGGTAGGATTAGAGTTTTGGGAGGTGTTGCTAGTTATATTCGGTCCTTTCTTTAGGGCAGGGTCACCATGGTTAGTCCTGATGAGGCTACTCGTTTCATGTGGTCCGGATTAGTGACATGTCCTCTCTTCCTCTTGACATATTCATTGCGGTTTTCTATTGGTTCCCTTCTTCATCAACTTCGGCTCTGCACAGGGATTTTGGTGGGGGCCCCTATGAAGAATTACACCAACACAACAATGGAGCAAATATATTTCTCAATAATGCACACCTAGCTCAAACTCTATCATTAATAAGATTTATATTTATACATGAGAGGAGATGTCTCGGGAAACTATCATCTCCTATAATCACTCAATAATCTCTCCACAAATCTCTCAAGCATTAAAACTTTGAGATATAACAAATAACAATAATTAATCTAGAACAAATGATTCATTATTCCAACACCCTTTCTAGAGATTGACCCAACCTTAGTAGACCTTCACAAGATGTCGAACGATGGGTTGTGACCTCTGTCAGCTTATGGTAGGCACCTACTACATTTGGGTAGTCTCATGAGTCACTGAATGGCCTACCTTATTTTCTAGAGTCTAGAGGCTTTACATGTTTCCCTCATAGCTGGAGGTTTAGTGTCATTGACTATGTTCTAGCCAATCAAAACCTACTACGTTATATATGACAATTCTCAATCCTCCAAATGTTGATCCGTAAATGGTAGGCCTATGGCTTGTCCATTTCACCAACACAGATCTTTGTAGAAAATTAGAATTCAATGTCGGTGCAATTTGAATTTGCTTTCAATTCAAACTTTATACTGAGTGCGATATGCAATTTTAACTTTGTTAATATTCATCGATAGGCAGTGAGAAAGTCAAGTTGTTCTTTGTGTTTGAATGAGCAAATATAAATAGTTGAATGCATCCCTCGTTGTTAAAATGTGCCCGCACAACACTTATGTAGCCATTACCTTGCCCATTCACACAATGCAACTGCTAATCATATATAGACATATGTGAAGCAGTTTGTTAAGATTTCAAAACCAACAATTAATAAGAAGCATGGTTGTAGGTAGCTACCAATCAAGAATTGATGCGTATGCTTTAAGCCAACAACCCATTAACCAAAGAATCGTTGTTTATGAGGGATCGTTCTAGTGCATTGACCAATTAAGAAAACGTTGTGTTGAATAAAAATGAATTGGTGATGGCATTTGCATTCAATTACTAGAACATAACTAACACTCAATCACAACAATTCATGCATTCAATTACTAGAACATAAGTAACACTCACTCAGAACAATTCATCAACCTTAGAGATTTTAAATGCACCATAGACAACCAACTTTTTTCATGGAAACCCTAAACGGGAAAACCAGATTTGATGGGGATTTTATTAAGAAGGAAATTGATTACAAAAGGGTGAGCTATACATAGATTTAGGGTATTGTTATTCACTAGTAGGAAATTTGTGTTAAAATTTTAATTAAAAAGTACATAGGCAAGTGTTTCTCATCCCTAGGCGCCTAAGGGGTGAGAAAGTGCCTAATGTGGGCCCTAGTCATTTAATTTGTGAGATGCAAATTAAAAGGTGACTTTATGACTTTAGTGAGGGGGTGAGTGAAGAGACACTCAATCTCAACCACCCATCTAATCCAATCTCAATCGTTGGATGTGAAGCTCCTCACCTATCTAGCATGAGGTCGATTAGGGTATGGGGGCGCACCATTGAGAGGTTGTTCATTCAATTTTTGGAGAGCAAGAGAAGGAGAGAGGTCGAGCTTTGGGAAGAGGCAACATTTGCATAAGAGGCATGCATCCCAAGGCAACTAGCACTCACAATTTTCAAGGCAACAGACAACAAGGAAGAATAGGTTGTACAGTACGGATTTGAAGAGGCTGTACAACCATTAATGTGCACAGTTTTCGAGGTAGACAACAACAGGTTATTCTGAGAGTATTGGCATGCATTCCAAGGTTGTCGTACAATGTTTTTTAGGCACAAAAATCGAGGAAAGTGCTGGGTACGATTTTCTGGGCAAAGAAAATTCGTATAGTCTGTATGGACCTGCACAGAATTCGAGGGCCGTACTGTCATAAATTCTGGGTGCATTTTTCAAGGTTAGTGGCATGTTTTTCAAGACAATTTACTGTTGGGTTTTTCTATACAGTTGCAGCAGAAGTTTGGCACGCAAAACGAGGACAGTCTGTACAACATTTATTGCTAGGACAGTCGTACTGTGGTATGGATTTCTGGTTTAGAAATCGAGGAGCAATCTCTAGGACTGTACAGATAAGTTTGTGTAATTTCTGAAGATGAATATGTTGTAAAAGAATTTCTCAGAAGCCCATAAATAATAAAAAGCCCTCTCTCACTGGTTTTCCCCTTGTGGGTTTTTCCAAGGTCGATGTTAGACCGAAAATCTTTGTCTATAATTTTCTGAGTTTTATATGTTGCTGATATTTTATTTCTGCATTATAAATGATGTTCAGAATCCTCATGTTTTAGTTCTGAAATTATTTTTCTGCTGAGTTTTATTTGCTAGAGTTTGGGCATTAAATATTGGCTGAAAAATCAGCGAGATTGAAACTAGGTTGGGGTCTGAAAATTTACATGGTATCAGAGCTGAGTTGAAAAGAAGCAGAAATTTCAGCAGTCAGAAAGTTGGGACAACAGTCACTTCACAGTGCAGATTTTTTTTTTTGAATTTTTTATTTTCAGCAGAAAGGGGTCAATGGCTATAGGTTTGAGAGTTTAGGACAGACTTGATGGGGCAACAAATTTTGGTGCTTGGAAGGAGAGGATGATCTTGCTGTTGCAAGAAAACGAGTTGTGGGACATTGTGGAAAATACCGCAACTCATCCTCTTGTGGTACTTATTGATGCTACTCTTCTTGCAACTTACAGTAAGAAGAGTATCAAGGCTAAGAGGATTATTCTTGATGCCATCAAGGACCATTTGATTCCTCACTTGACGGGGAAAACAAATGCCTATGAGATGTGGGAGTCTTTGACTAAATTGTACCAGAGTATAAATGAGAACCGGAAAATGGTTATGAGGGAAAAACTAAAGAGCATAAAAATGACCAAGGCTGAAAATGTGGTCACATACCTTACTAGATTGACACAGGTGAGGGATGAGCTTGGAGCTGTGGGGGAGGCCATAGTTGATAGTGAGCTTGTGAGCACAACATTGAATGGAGTTTCCAAACAATGGGATATTTTTGTGGAGGGCATTGTTGCTAGGGAGAAGCTTCCCAATTGGGAACGTCTTTGGGATGACTTTGTTGAGGAGGAGACTCGGAGAGGTTATGTACATGGCAGTTCATCTACAGGTCATGAGGAGGAGAATGTGGCTCTTGCTACCACTAGCAAGAAGAAGTTCAAAAAGGGTCCAAAGGGAGGAAACAAGCCTATGGGTGAAGGGAAGAAAGACATGAGCAAAGTCATGTGCTTTGGATGCCATAAGTTTGGGCACTATGCAGGTCAGTGTCCTAACAACAAGAAGAAACAAACAACAACTTCAGCAGCGGTGGAAGAGTTTTCCACCAAGTTTGACAAGGAGTTTTCCTTGGTTGTGTGTCTATCCACGAGGACCACTCATTCAAATACTTGGTATATTGACAGTGGTGCCTCTCACCATATGACAGGGGTTTGTGAGCACTTGACAAACCTCACAGAGATTGGAGATGTTGAGGTAGTGCTTGGAGATGACCGGGAGGTCAAGGCAGTTGGTTGCGGGACTATATCATTTCAGAGGGAGTCTTTGCCTCCCAGGTCTTTGACAGAGGTTCTATATGTTCCGGGCTTGAAGAAGAACTTAGTGTCGGTTTTTGCTATTGAGGAGAGGGGCTATGAGGTCTTCTTCCGTGATGGGCAGGTGCTCCTTTACCCAAAGGGGTCTAGTATCACTTCGGCCAAAGGATTGGGACTAGACATGAGAAGCTGTACAAGCTTATGTTCTAGCCCGTGAGAGCATTGATTCATACTACCAGCAGCAACAGTGACCTATGTGAGCTATGGCACAAGAGGATGGCACATTTGCACCATGGGGCTTTGAGGGTTCTGAGAGAGATGGTGACAGGAGTTCCAGATTTCAGTTCAGAGCACCATGAGTTGTGCAAGGGGTGTGCTTTGGGAAAGTACACCAAGACTGCTTTTTCGAGCAGTGACAGTAGAGTAGCAGGGATTCTTGATCTTATACATTCAGATGTATGTGGCCCGATGTCTTCGACATCGTTGACTGGTTTTCTATACTATGTTGTATTCATGGATGACTTCTTACGGAAGTCTTGGATTTTCTTCACGAAGACCAAAGGACATGTCTTTAGTCGGTTTCAAGAGTTCAAATCTCTTGTGGAGAACCAGACAAGGAAGAAAATCAGAGTCCTGAGATCGGACAATGGGGGTGAGTATACCTCCAAGGAATTCATGGAATTTTGTGCAGGAGAGGGCATCATGAGAGAGTTGATTGTTCCTTACAACCCACAACAGAATGGGGTTGCAGAGAGGAAGAACAACGCCATTGTTGGGGCTTTGAGAGCCATGCTACATGATCAGGGACTACCATTATTTCTATGGGCCGAGGCATTCTACACTGTAGTTTATCTGCAGAACAGGAGTCCCCACAAGGCTGTGGGGAGCATGACTCCTGAGGAGGCTTTTTCTGGGAAGAAGCCTGAGGTGGGGCACTTTCGTATTTTTGGGTGCATCACATATTCATATGTCCCTTCTGAGAAGAGGACAAAGCTGGAGCCCACGACAGAGAGAGGGATCTTTGTTGGGTACAATGAGACTTCAAAGGCTTTCCGTATATACCTTCCTTCCTCGAGGAAGACTGTCTTAAGGAGGGATGTCAGATTTGAGGAGGACAGAGCCTTTAGAAAGTCTAGAGGGACAGAGAAGGGTGAGCAGTCTTCACCTCAGATTCAAGTGAGTCCGCAACAGACTACAGTGACACAGAGTTTAGGGCCACTAGTTTCGAGGACGACAGGTTCATAGGTGACAGGGCCATAGGTTTGCAGGCTACTGGTCCACAGGGTTCAAGATCGAGGACTCCTGAGTCTACTTCAGGATCACTGTCTTCATGAGATGGGGTTGAGCATGGAGAGTCCCCTCCACGGGACACTACTTCAGAGAGGAAGAAGCCCAAGTGGCTTCAGGATACTTTGAGGGAGGCACATGGTTCAGTGGGGAATCCTAGACAGGCAGTGAGGGAGAGTAAACCTCCAGAGAGGTTTTGCAGCTACATCGCGATGGTGAGCAATATTTGGGAGTCTGAGCCTTCCACTTTTGAGGAGGCTACTGGTAGACAGGTTTGGAGAGATGCCATGATAGAAGAGTACAATTCCATCATGAAGAACGATGTCTGGGAAGTTGTTCGTAGACCTGAGGGGAAGTCAGTGGTGACTTCCAGGTGGCTCTATAAACTAAAGTATGCTGCAGATGGCAGCATTGAGAAGTACAAAGCTCGCTTTGTGGCTCCGGGGTTTTCACAAGTTGAGGGAGTCGACTATGATGAGACCTTTGCATCGGTTGCTAGATATACTTCGATCAAGGTAGTGATGGGTTGGAAGATCCACCAGATGGATGTGAAGACCGCATTTTTGAATGGTCTTATACAGGAGGATGCATACATTGAGCAACCATTGGGCTTTGAGGTGCATGAGAGAGAGTCTCGTGTGTAGACTGAAGAAGACATTGTATCGGCTGAAACAAGCTCCCAGAGCTTGGTATTCGAGGATAGATGCTTACTTGCAGCAGTTGGGTTTTGAGAAGAGTGAGGTGGATCCCAACCTATACTACATTGTGGTTGGAGAGGATCCTCTCATTCTTCTGCTATATCTGGATGATCTGTTCATTACAGGGGCAGTGAGACTCATCAACAATTGCAAGGAAAGCCTTGTTTCAGAGTTCGAGATGACTGATATCAGATTGATGCATTACTTTTTGGGATTGGAGGTTTGGCAGGAGCATGGACACATCTTCCTGGGACAGGGGAAGTATGTGTGTGACATTCTGAGCAGATTTCAGATGGAGGATTGTAGGCCCATGGCCACTCCCATGATTACCAACTGGAAGAAGCTTCATGCTTTTGAGTCACAGTTGGTGGATTCCACTTTGTATCGTCAGTTGATCGGGTCATTGATGTATTTGGTCAATACCAGGCCAAATATTTGTTTTGCTGTCAACACGCTCAGTCATTGCATGGTGGAGCCTAGGAGAGTGCACTAGGTGGCAGCAAAACATGTGCTCAGGTATCTTTGTGGTACGGTAGATTATGGTTTGGACTATCAGAGAGGAGATGGAGTTCATTTGGTTGACTATACAGATTCGGATTGGCAGGATGTGTCAGTGACAGGAAGAGTACTTCAGGGTGTTGTTTCAGATTGGGCTCATCAGTTGTGTCTTGGTTCAGTCGGAAGCAAAATTCAGTGGCTTTGAGTTCTGCAGAGGCTGAGTATATGGCAGCCAGTCAGGCCAGTTGTGAGACCCTTTGGCTTTGCAAGTTGCTGGTGGGATTGTTCGGTGTGCAGTTGAGGCCTACCGTGATTTACTGTGATAATCAAAGTTGCATCAAACTCTCGAAGAATCCAGTTTTTCATGATCGGTCTAAGCATATCGAGATTCG
Organism: Picea engelmannii; assembly: GCA_009831015.1. Taxonomy (NCBI): domain Eukaryota; kingdom Viridiplantae; phylum Streptophyta; class Pinopsida; order Pinales; family Pinaceae; genus Picea; species Picea engelmannii. Next base: position 135,463 of record ML777782.1, read on the forward strand.
TTATCACTTCATCTGTGACTATAGAGGAGCAGGTTGCAGACATACTCACCAAGGCATTGGGCAAAGGCAAGTTTGTATTTTTCAGGGACAAGCTTGGAGTGGTGAGTAGCACTTTCCTCGGTAAGAGGGAGTGTTCAAATTTTAATTAAAAAGTACCTAGGCAAGTGTTTCTCATCCCTAGGCGCCTAAGGGGTGAGAAAGTGCCTAATGTGGTCCCTAGTCATTTAATTTGTGAGATTCAAATTAAAAGGTGACTTTATGACTTTAGTGAGGGGGTTAGTGAAGAGACACTCAATCTCAACCACCCATCTAATCCAATCTCAATCGTTGGATGTGAAACTCCTCACCTACCTAGCATGAGGTCGATTAGGGTATGGGGACGCACCATTGAGAGGTTGTTCATTCAATTTTTGGAGAGCAAGAGAAGGAGAGAGGTTGAGCTTTGAGAAGAGGCAGCATTTCCAGAAGAGGCACACATCCTAAGGCAACTAGCAGACACGATTTTCAAGGCAGAAAACAACAAGGAAGAATAGGCCGTACAGTACAGATTTGAAGAGGCCGTACAACCATTAATGTGCACAATTTTCGAGGTAGACAACAGAAGGTTATTCTCAGAGTATTGGCATGCATTCCAAGGCTGATGTACAATGTTTTTTAGGCACAGAAATCGAGGAAGGTGTTGGACATGATTTTTTGGCAAAGAAAATCCGTACAGTCCGTACGGACCTGCACAGAATTCGAGGGCCGTACTGTCATAAATTCTAGGTGCATTTTTCAAGGGTAGTGGCACGTTTTTCAAGATAGTTTACCGCTGAGTTTTTTCGTACAGTTGCAATAGAAGTTTGGCACGCAAAATGAGGACAGTCCGTACAACATTTATTGCTAGGACAATCGTACTGTGGTACGGATTTTTGGTTCAGAAATCGAGGAGCAATCTCCAGGACTGTACAGATAAGTTTGTGTAATTTTTGAAGATGAATATGCTGTAAAATAATTTCTTAGAAGCCCATAAATAATAAAAAGCCTTCTCTCACTGGTTTTCCCCTTCTGGGTTTTTCCAAGGTCTGAGTTTTATATGCTGCTGATATTTTATTTCTGCGTTATAAACGATGTTCAAAATCCTCATGTTTTAGTTCTGAAATTATTTTTCTGCTGAGTTTTATTTGCTGTTAGAGTTTGGGCATTAAATATTGGCTGAAAAATTAGCGAGACTGAAACTTGGTTGGGGTCTGAAAATTTACAATTTGTAGATAGCCATGGCTCAACAACAACCTTCAGTCACTGTGGGACAAACTCAATGTTTTCTTCTCCTTCGATCATCAAGCAGACTGTTTCTTTGAGCTATCATCTCTGCTACTGCCCTTCTTCATTTCCTCCTCATCTCTCCTCTCTATTGAATGTCCTTCTTCACCACAACCTTCATTTTTAATTGGTTGCCATGGAAGGCTAACCATCACAATTGTTCGTTTCAACTTCTAAGTAAATTTTGGACATTTGTCAACTTGCCCAAAAAAACCTTTAAATGCTTATTACAAAATTTACAAAGAGATTTTTGTGAGAATCCAATTCAGATCAGATTTCCTTAGTAGACCAAGCTCTTCTATCTTTCTCACTCCGAGCTGACCCTCCCCCTAAGTCCCCCTGGACTACCATCTTGTTCAATGATGGAGATGTCGATTGTTATTCTACCCATCTCTACCAGATGCTCCCCCCTTATCGCATTTCTCATCAATTGGGTCAGCCTCCTAATATGCCCTCCTCTCTTCAACTATTTGGGAAGCAACACTTAACAACTACCCCCATACTACAAGAGCCACCTCTCGTTCCCTAAAGCAAGGATTCAATCCAATGAATCGATGGTATAATGTAGAATGCAAGTCATATCATACTCAACTCCGTCACGTTCTCTTACATCATCTTGCCTCTTATCCCAAGCTCCAAAAATCCTATTGATATTTCCTTTGGTGTAGGAGACGTCTCTTTCTCATCTAATGGAGACGAGATTTGCAGATAGCCCTTTGTCGGTCCCCCAAAACCTTTTGGCGCACCCTCTTCCCTCATCGTTCCAATCTACCCCATGACCTTGACCCCTAGTCCATGTTCACCCATATGACCACCCTATATGATGTCCTTAGATAGATCCTTGTCTAGGTCACCTTCCCCCCATCTTGCCACATTCTAGGACTCGGATATACGATAGGTGATATGGGATCTGAACACTAGAATAGAAACATATGATGAGGGCTTCTATGCAGAGTTCTCAAGCATGGCATTCGAGCATTGGTCTAGTGCATCACTGAGCTATTTGACCATGTGGTTTGCTCTGGTTTTCCACTTGCATGGTCCCACCATATTATCCACCCAATCCACAAATCGAGGTCTAGTGGTGATTGAAATAATTATTGGACCATTTTGGTGGGCCACACTTTCTTCAAGCTATATGCCACTACCCTCCATCAGAGACTATATGTGTGATTCTTGATGAGGGGCATCTTTGGGCTAAGGGCCAAGTCAGTTTTCAGCCTCAGTACTAGACTGGATGAAATTCTCACCCTTAGAGAAATTATAAAGGAGGTGAGACACCACTCTTCAAAAGTATTTAGGGTTTATTGGACTCTTCTTTCTCCATCCAACATTGTTTTATAGTTGTTTCATGTTGGAAACTAGGGGTTCCAATGTCGTTTTAGGATTGTTTCAGGGTTGAAACTAGGGTTTCAAAACTCTTTTTTAGACAACAAATAGGTTTTAGAGTTTTTACCTTTTCTTTCACCAACATCTTCTTTCTTTAGAAGGTTCTTGGTCTTTTTGGTGCATTTAAGGGGAGTTCTTTCTAGATTTGTGTCCTTTTATAGGGAAACACCCTCCACTTTCTCTCTTTCAACCAAAATATTGTAGATTTTTCAGGGGTTATTGGTATCTTGTGTATCTATGGATGGAAAATGGCTTTCCCCCATCTTAACAAGGCCAACTACCATATTTGGGCTGATCAAATGACAAACCTTCTTCATAGTAAGGGTTTATGGATGCCTTTGGCTAAACTCCTTCCTACCCTTGATGATGACAACTATGACCTAGTTTTCTTGAAAAAGGATGAAGCCCTTATATTTATTACTCTTTATGTGGTACTAAATCTTGTTCGTCACACCAATAATAACAAAAGTGCAAAGCAAATTTGGCATACTTTTCTCAACTTATTTGGCGCAATGAACAGTTTTCAAGTCTATCGAATTGAAATTGGGTTCTTTGATTCCAATATGGATGAATTTGCTAGCGTCGACGACTATATTGCAAGGTTCAAGAACGTAAAAGCTGATATTATTACATCCGGTGGCAAGGAAAAACTAGATTTAGAATATATGAGTATTGTTTTGAATAATCTTTCTCTTGCATTCAAAATTTTTTCTATCATCCCACATTCTTGTTTTTCTCAAGGCCCTTGCTTTACCTACTTCAGAGGATGTGTTTTTTGACCTTATCCAACATCAAGTCACCTTGAGGAATTTGGTTGAACTACTACCCACTAGAGATCAAACCCAATCTAAGGCTTCTACATCCTCATGCAAGCATGAGTCTGAAGGGGAAACATACGTGGCTTACGTGCTCTTATTTCCATAAGGAGGGGCATTCCTTCAACAATTTTCTTCTCTACCTTCAAAAGATTTAAGAAATTGCTAGGAAAACAACTAGCTACAATGACCTCTTTGAATACATGATTGGTTCTTCTAAATATGTGCATCTAGCTATGCCTTGGCTTTGTGTTTTTTAACTTTTTCACAAGAGTGGATTGTAGATTCCGGGGCTAAGAGAAATATGATGAGGCACTTTTCTTTGACCATAGTTATCAACACAAACGAGAAAAGGCAACTATCGGTGATGATTCAACTCTCTCAGTTTATGGTTTCAACACTATTGTGATTGGCATTGCTAAGGAAAATGTTCTCCATGTTCCCGGGATTGGACCAAATTTACGCTTTATTTACCACATCACACACACCAATAAAAATGTGGAACTTTGGTTGGAAAGATGTGTTGTCAAAGATATTATCAATAGGTTCATAGTGGGTTCCTCAGGTTTTTATGATGACTCTTAATGTTTGTACAAGTTAGGGAAGATTTCTTCATCGCCAACGGCCAACAAGTTCATTGCAATGGCGGCCAATGCAAATGATAACAATAAACTATGGCATTTTTGTCTAGGCTACACCAATTATGGATCCTTGAGACATATGAGTCGTTTTCGCCTTGCTGAAGGTCTTCACCATCTTACGATTCATGTCTAAGATGGTGAAGTAGAAAACAGGAGATGATTAGGAAGAGAGGAATAATGATAATGCCAATTCATGTTGTAGGGGTTGCTTCCAAGATACAGTTCCCGTAGTGTGCAAAAAAAACACTTCATAGTTCAACACTGCTTGAAAGTTGTGAGCCTTGGGTGTGGTGGCTCGTCCTTGGCTACACTGCATAGTTATTTTTCTTGTTAGCAACCTGCAGTGATATCTAGTCACTGCTAGAGGTAAAGGCCATTCTTTTGCTGCAGTAGGCAAAAACTGTCGCTAGTTTTTGCCTCTTATTTGTTTCCATTGGATTTATTGCACTTTTTGATATATTTTCTTATCAAAATATCACTAAAATGCATATAAGTTTTCATTTATGGCTGTGTCTGTAACATTGGTTTAAACACAAAGGGTGGATGTAATTGAGGATGATGATCTCTGTTTATCTCGGGGACAATCACATGTGAATATAAGATGCAACATCACATTTTATATCAAAATGTTTCTAGCCCAATATTTTGTTTGATTATTCGTTGCATTTATAAATTATTTGTCTTAGTTTGTGTGCATTGGGCTGTGTATCATGGGAGAGTTTGTATGCACATATTGCTAACAGTTCTGATAACATATTGCTACTGGTGAATTGACTAATTTCAATTAATTGATGGTTAATATTTTCAGGTGCAAATGCAAATTCGCAATAAAGAAGCTGAAAAAAAGCGAGCCTTTCTTACATTGGAAGAGCTACAACAGTTGCCTGATGAAACAAATACATATAAATCTGTTGGTACCTATTCAAATCCTCTTCTATTATCTTTTAATGCCACGTGTGCTTTTTTTGGAGTCTAAGAGAGTGGAGAGATATGACTTGAATCTTGTGAAAGTTGTTAACAGTACAATCATCATACTGACTTGTAATATTAGTTTTATCTTCTTAGGATCTTGCTTTTTATTTCCCATCTTATTCAGAATTTTGTTGTACAATCTCTCAATGGGATAATCAGACCTCGTCCCATATTAGATCTACTCCTATCTCAGTTTTAGTCTAGTAGCTTTAGTCAACCTGCAGTCATATGTTTAGAGGCTCCAGTATCAAAATACCAGTCCACTGAAGACTTACCTCCCTCTAACAAAGCAAGAATAAAAGCATACTCACCCTCTTTATGCATCAACACGTTAACTTGCTTTCTTTCTAGGCTGACCCCTGTTGTGTTCAATATCCCATAATTGCTCCATGCATTCCTTTTTCGGATGTCCAACCATAGTAATAACATCTTAAGTTTTTGAAGCAGATCTTACATATGGTAGATGTCCTTCCTGTGTTGCCCTTTCCTCCTTCCTGTTGTTGCATTTCTTTGCCTTTGAGTTTGGCATCAAAAACACTTTCGAAAGCTTCACCACTGCTTTGAATTCATTCCTACACCACTCTTTCTGCAACAATTGACTTGACAATCTATCAAATGGAAGTTCAGTAGATTCAAAAGTAATATTAAGCATCTCAGCAAAGTGTTCAAAAGATGGGAAAAATCTAAAGAGTGATAACCATAATATCCCCCTCATCCACGTCCCTACAAATAACATGGAGCTGATCTTGGGAATCCTTCTATTTCAGTAAATGATATAAAATTGATTCCCCTTCATCAAGCTTCGAATAAAGAAAATTCTCAAGGTGTAAAGCCCTACCTTCATTTGAATTTTCGTGCAATCTCATCCACATTCTCCACAAAACATGTGCATCATCCTGTACCTATGGAAGCACATCGTCAGTAACATATAGGTTAATTAACATCTCTGCTTGACGAAACTTAGTCCCTAAGTTCCTAGTGGACTGACAGACTATGTATTATGATTTGAATTTATACTTTTGTACTTTGTCTTTAATCTTATATTTTTCAAAGTTATGGAGTATAGAATCAAACACGCTTCCAAATGAATAATTTCTACGATTACACAACCTATCTAACTTTTCATTCACAATGAATGCACAATCAACATTATTAACTATTCCCTCCGTGGAGCAACTTGTGTATAAATTGTATGGTATTGTTGGTTGTAAAATTCGACCGTCAATATCGATTTCAACTCATTCATTTGTATTTTACTGCATTTCATAGAAATGCGAGTATTTTGTGGTGATAGATCATCTCTTTCCAAGTTCATAGCAAGTTGAGTTAAAAAATCATGTCAATAGGTGTGGGTGCCTTTGCCGTAATCTTCTTCCTGGTCATGGTCCTTTTCTTCGTGAGGATTAAACTTTATTTGTCTTTCAATAGTTTTTGGAGCAGGTTTCGGTTCTTCTTTAAGCTCCTTCAATTTATTGTGTTTTTCATCAATTTCTCATTCCAAGTCAAGTTCGAAATCCGAGTTGGAGAATTTATCTTCAACTTCGGTTTCTTCATTTTTATTTCCTTTGTTGGAGAAGCACTCATCTTGATTTTCCTCTCTCCTTGTGACTATCTTCTTCACTTTCCCAGTTGACACTATCCTTTCATTAGGGGAATTTTGAGGTAAAAAACGGGCCTCAACAAAAAATCTACCATCATAAGCAACTTTAAAAGAACTAATAGGATTCAAGATGATGATGTCAACTATAAGGGTAAATATTTTTGGAGGGAAAGGAAGAAAACTACTCTTTTTAATCGTATTTTCGACTTATCTCCTTATAGGTTTACTCAAATTTCAAGTGTAGGCACTCGTTGGATGTGGAATTAAATTCTGCATCTGATGAGTACCCACTCTGCATACTTTTGATAGACCCACACTGAGATAAACTGGAAATACATGCAAAAAATGTGTTTCACCAAATATTGAATTTCATCTATATCTTTGATCCACTTCTTGTATATTTCCTCCATTTAGGAATTGTGGTGGTGGATGGCGGTTGGGTTTGACAGTTGGAAGACTGTGGCGGGTCAAGGGATTTAATCCATGATTGGCCAAGAATTGGCTCTGATACTAGAGGGAGCACATATGCTCTAATTTATATTTTTGACTTTTTTGTTACTGGATAAGAGTCAATAATATTATATATATAAAAAGTGAATGATGAATCAACATTGAATGGACCCCAAATATAACCTCAGGGGGTGCCTTTGTGTCTTTTTAATGAAAGGTTGTCGTTTTATTATTATGTTATTTATTTTTCTTTATTAATTATTTATTGATATTTATTATTATATTTATCTATTATAAATCTTTATTTTATGTATATAACACACTTGCCATTTAAAAATAAAATTATAGTACAAGTGTTGAAATATTTCTTTTAATCTTTGAAATTCCAACCCCAAAATTGCATTTTTTTTTCTTTTAGAACAAATTATACCCCCCTTGCTTCCAATACCCAACCAAAGCTATCAGAAATGGAATCAGAATTAGTGAAGGGTTAAACTGAGACTATACTGTAACCAACCAGAAAACCAAGTTGAAGAACTAGTGGACTAAAAGATACATACAATATGCAAATAATAATAATAACAATAACAATAATTTACATTCATGTACGTCAATGTGAATAAAAAAATGAGACACCAAATATGCAAAGTTTACTCATGTATATAGCAATGGCGAATATAGCAAAATAGCATCAAGTGCAATACTTGTCTGAAAATAAATACATAAACATTGAGCTTCAACTTTAAATGGCCTCTTGACTCCAAAAAGTCCATGCTACAGGTTACAACAAATAACTACATATCATCAAAATCATCCCTTATACCAGGATCCTCATCATCACTGCCTTTCCTTTGTCCTCTACTTCAGTCCTCCAAGGACATTAATGCTAATGCTTAATGATACTTGTGGACCCAAGTCCATTCACACCAAGTCATCATCCTCAAATGCTGGCGGTTGAGTTTCCACAACCCATTCCAAGGAGGGATCAACACCTTCCAAGATAATGGGATGTGCTCATGGTCACAAAACCAAATCCATGTGAGCTTCCAGTTTCTCTGTCCATAATGATATTGACATCCAAGACTTCTCAAGTGCCTTCAAAGAGTTTTCCAAGCTGCTGGTTATCTAAGTTGAAGGGTAGATTCCCCACAAATAGTTTCATCATAGGAACGAACGATCGAATCCCCTTCTTTGGTGATGATGGCACAGGTTTGAATCTTCTCGTGACAAATTAGAGAGAAGAACCAATTTTCTTGCCAACCTTGAAACACTCAACCCTTTGACTCAACAAATCGTAGTGTTGGAAACACGAACGTGGTTTTCACACGCAAGCCAACAATGTCTTCCTTCAGTCGGTTTGCTATTTTCCGCCTCTGTAAACAATCCTATAAAATAAATCAAGCGATGTTACGATCGAATCCAACAAGTCATTATGCAGGAAATCTAAATATTTTTTCACACGAATCGAAAATTAGGGCACTGTATTGGATATGGCAGGCGAATTAGAGGAGCAAAGGTGGCTTAGAAGTAGATTTTGGGGATAGAAAGCGTTTTCAGAGGAATGCCAACAATGAAGACGAAATACTAGGCTTAAGAGAAATGCCAACAATGAAGATGAAATACTAGGCTTAAGAGAAATGCCAACAATTTTTAGAGGAATGCCAATGGTCAAGACGAAATACTAGGCTTAAGAGAAATGCCAACGGTTTTCAAAGCTGAGAGAGAAAATTGCAATGGCCAGATTAGGTTTACGGAGGAGCTATTGACATCGTCGCCATTGTCTACGATGCCTGGCCAGTTCCACGGATTATTTTTTGAAAAGAAGAGTGAACTTCCATATATTCACCTAGCTTGTGCGACACTACATTAGAGGATGGAGGAACATTTCTACATTGATTCTCTTTGGTCCAAATTCAAATCCATGTCGTTTGTTGAAGAAAAATACATCATGGCGAGGCACGCCAGAAGATCATACATTTTGATACCTGCACAGATAATTCATAATGCCCTCGTCATCTTGCCAAAAAATTTGGCCCCAGGCAGACCAACAGTCAATCCCACCGTAGCTTCGTCAAAGCTGTTGCGAGTTTCTGGGTGTCCCTGCTAGCTCTCCAGTTTGATATTATCATTAGATTAAGAATAAACCCTACCCAAAATCTTGACACTGTTTGGGTGTTTCAGATTCCAAAATCCGTATATACGATGTCGGTGTGAAGAAAAGAATGACTGATGAGTTCTCTTTCTGCATTCACTTGGTGAGTTGGGAGAAGGAAAATGCAACCAGCGAGCAAGATCATGAAGTTGTGAAAAAATACCAAGACTTTGATACCACTGACAGGCAGGGCATTGATTAATTTCGATGACTCTTCCTATTCACTGATGACTCTTCATATTTCTCCTAAATTATTATAGCTGGTCAATTTTCTTCATGTGGCTCATGACGGTGTATGCCTTCATGTGCACTCCTCACGAAGACCAAGACCAGTTCATAGCCACAAGTCACTTTGTTTTGTCTCCTGTGTGGCACATTTTCCTTGCCACAATTTCCCATTAAGAAATGTCTTCCTCTTGTGCTAGTGTGCCTACGATGTTTTTATTATCCATCGTGATTTGCCCAAATGCCTTGGACCATGGCTCTGATCCCTCCTAGATGCCAATAAACCTTGCCTTTGGTACTATATAAATGTTAATTTCCTTTAAACTCAGCAAACAGAATTTATTGCCAATAATTTTAATCACCCATAAATTAATTTACTGCTGAAATTTAACTTCTGAAAATTATGCAAGTAATTTACAGCTGAGTTCTTTAACTAAAATGCACAGGAGAAGTAAATGGAAACCGAGCACATAAAACATAGAGACACCAGAAATACCCTGGAAACCCCAGTGGGGAAAACCAGTAAAGGAGGGGCTTTATTGGCTTCAGAGGAATTAATTTATAGCAACAGAAAATTCAGAAATTTCTTACAGCCCAACAAACTCAGCCTGCGTTTTCGGCCCCACGTTTCCAGCCTCGCTAAATCGGCCTTGCTTTTTCGGCCTATGTCTCTACTGGAACGATCTGCACTCAACTCACTTCCTCTGCTGCTAAGTCACCCTTCCTCACTCTGCAGAATCGACTTCCTCTTCCTCAGCTAACGCCCTCACTCATCAACTCAACACACAATGTGTTATGTCCTTCACCCTCAGCCTCCTTTTATCACTCTAACTCACCTTTTCTTGAGTCTTCTAGAGGTCTTCAGAAATTCACTTTAGTGAATTATTAATTTCCAAAAAGTTACTTTTCAGAAATCTAAGTGAAAAGTCAATAAAAGTGATTTAAATGAATTTTATACTTTTCCTAAGTTAAAACTTAGGATAAAATAAAAATGCTGATCTGCATATTTTAATTATGTCCATCAGCTAGCCTTGGACACATAGGCTATGCTGAGAGCCTGAGACACCTTCTGAGCTACAAAATTAACACTCCCTCTTAGCAAGGAAGGTGTTATGCACCATTCCCACTTGTCCCTGAAGAAGACAAACTTGCCTTTCATCAAGGCCTTCGTGAGAATGTCTGCCACTTGCTCTCCTGTAGGAACATACTGTAGCTTTACTGTCCCCTTCTACACAGTCTTTGATGAAGTGAAATCTGATTTCTATGTGTTTGGATTTGTCATGAAACACTGGATTCTCAGAGAGCTTGATGCAACTCTGATTGTCACAGTGAATGATAGTTGCACCCAACTCTTGGCCAAACAAACCAATGAGTAGTTTACGAAGCCAAATGGCCTCACATGTTGCTAAGCTAGTTGCCATGTACTCTACGTCAGTAGAGCTCAATGCCACCGACTTCTGCTTCTTACTGAACCAGGAAATAACTCCCGATCCCAAGCTGAAACAACAACCTGAACTACTCTTCCTGTCCACCGTGCTACTTTCCCATTCTGCATCTGTAAAGCCTGTCAGCTTCACCCCATACCCTTGGATGTAAATAAACCCATAGTCAACTGTGCCATGTGGATATCTTCGAACATGCTTTGCTGCCACCCAGTGTAACCTCCTTGGCTCAACCATAAACGAACTGAGTGTGTTAACAACAAAGCATATATCTGGTCTAGTGTTGACCAGATACATCAGAGAGCCAATAAATTGTCTGTAAAGAGTAGTTCCACTACATCTGATTTGCAAGCATCTAGCTTCTTCCAGTTGGTCACCATGGGCGTAGACATAGGCTTGCAGTGCAACATCTCGAATCTCTTTAGGATCTCCACCGCTTACTTCCCCTGTCCAAGGAAAGTCTGACCACCATGCTGCCACACCTCTAACCCCAGAAAGTAGTGCATCAACCCCAAATCCTTCATCTCATATTTCGAAGCAAGATCCCTCTTGCACTCTGCATTGAGCCTCTTTGAACCTGTAAGAAACAAGTCGTCCACATACAACACAAGAATGAGCGGCTCACCTCCAAATATGATGTAGCAGAGGTTGGAGTTTGCTTGACTCTTGGTGAAGCCCATCCCTTGCAAGTAACTGTCAATCTGTGAGTACCATGCTCTAGGAACCTTCTTGAGCCCATACAAGGCTCTCCTCAATCTGCACACATGGGAATCCCTCCCATGCACCTTAAAACCCTCCGGTTGCTTGATGTACACCTCCTTAATGATGCCATTAAGGAAGGTCATCTTCATGTCCATCTAGTGGATCTTCCACCCCATCTCTGTTGCAATCAAGATCATGGCCCTGATTGAAGTGTATCTTGCCATTGGGGTGAATGTCTCATCATAGTCGATTCACTCCTTCTGAGAGAATCCCTTAGCCACAAAGCGGGCTTTGAACTTCTCCACATTGCCATTCGCAACGTGCTTGATCTCATAGATCCATCTAGACCCAGTCACTGATTTCCCCTCTGGCCAGGGCACCACCTGCCATACTTTATTCTTCATGATGGAAGCATACTCTTCCACTGTGACATCTCTCCACACCTGCAGTTGTGATGCCTCCTCAAAGCTGGAAGGCTTGACCTCCAATAGCTCACTCATCAGAGCCATATAACTGGAAAATATTTGTGGTGCTCTGCTCTCTTTGACTGACGTCCTAGGAGCACCCACGTACTCCTGTGCCTCTTTGAAGGTTTGCTTTGGCCATCTGGTCCTCCTTCTCCTAGTAGATGGAGTCTCCTGAACAGGAGGAGCCTGCTACTCCTCATCCTGATCTGCAATCTGATCATCCGTACCTGCACCTGTACCCTGTGTCTTCTCGGTCTTCTGAGTCTCTAGCTCCTGATCCCCTACTGCTGCTGCAATAGTATCACGAGCCTTCTTCAAGGCTCTGTCCTCCTCAAATCTCACATCCCTCTTGACCATAGTGTTCCTCAAGGAAGGAATGTAAACTTTGTATGCCTTGGAATTCTCACTATAACCAATGAAAATCCCCTTCTCAGCAGTGGCCTCGTGCTTTGTCCTATTCTCTGACGGTACATGACAATAGACAAAGCATCCGAAAATCCCGAAGTGTCTAATCTCTGGTCGCCTCCTTGTGAATACCTCCTCAGGAGTCTTCCTCCCCAATGCCTTGTGAGGACTCCTGTTCTGTATGTATATTGTTGTGTTACAGGACTCCGTGCCTAAGAACCTAGGCAAATCCTGATCATACAAAATGGTTTTAGCAGCCCCAACAATAGCCCTATTCTTCCTTTCCGCCACCCCGTTCTGCTGTGGGTTGTACAAAACAATCAACTCCCTCTTTATCCCAGCACCTGCACAAAAATCCTTGAAGGCCTTCGAGGTGTACTCGCCTCCATTATCGGATCTTAATGTCTTGATCTTCTTGCTCATCTGGTTCTCCACAAGAGCTTTGAACTCTTGGAATTGACTGAGAACCTCGTTCTTGGTCCTCATTAAGCAGGTCCAGGTTTTCCTGGAATGGTCATCGATTAAGGTGACATAGTACTCATACCCACTCAAGGAGGGAGATGACATTCACCCACATACGTCTGAGTGTATCAAGTCAAGGATGCCTCTTGTCCTGCTGTCACTGTGTGGGAAAGCAGTCTTAGTGTACTTTCCCATAACACACCCCTTGCATACCTCATGATGCTCTATGCTAAAATCTGACAGTCTTGTCACAATCTCTTTGAGCACCTCGAGTGCTCCATGATGTAGGTGCGCCATTCTCCTATGCCATAACTTTGCCAAGTGACATGCGCTGCTCGACAATGCTCAGGTTGGCTTGAACTGAATCCTATAAAGCTTCTCTCGCCTACCACCAATCACCTTCGTTGTCTTGGAGTCCTTGGGCTTGATGTACACTCGCCCATCCTGAAATGAGACCACATAGCCCCTATCCTCCAATGCTGACACTGATATCAGGTTCTTTGTCATGCCGGGAACATATAGCACATCCCTCACCATCAGTGGCTTCCCGGACTCCCTCTGAAATGTCACTGTCCCATGGCTTGCTGCCCGACACTTGGCATTATTTCCCATCTCAATCAAGAGGTCCATCTCCTCCTCCTGCAAGTTGTAGAAGTACCCCTGCACTCCAGTCATGTGACTAGAGGCACTCTTCTTCTTGTTTGGGCACTGACTAGCAAAGTGGCCTGGTTTGTCACATGCAAAACACTTAATCTTGCCGAAGCCTTTCTTCTTTTATCCCTTAGAAGTCTGACCCCCACTAGGGCCCTTCTTTCCTTTGAACGTGCCCTTTCCAGCGAAGGCAAGGTTCTCCTCATGCTCACTCTTTGGCTGGCTAGCCTGTGAGGTACCAACTCGCAGCTCCTCTTGGGTGAAGTCATCCCATAACCTCTCCAGATTAGGGAGTTTCTCCTGTGCTACAACACCTCTGACGAATACGTCCCACTGCTTGGTGAAGCCATTCAACGTTGTCCTCACTAGCTCGGTCTCATCCACAGTCTCCCCAACAACTACCAGTTCGTCTCTAATTTGAGTGAACTTGGTGAGATATGTAACAACTGACTCTCCCCTGGCCATCTTTGTGCTTCTAAGTTTCTCCCTTAGCAATACCTTCCTGTTCTAGTTATTTGACTCGTACAATTTAACTAGGGCCTCCCACATATCCTTAGCTTTCTTCTTATCAGACCGATGAGGAATGATGTGGTCTTTGACTCCATCGATAATTATTCTCCTAGCCTTCACATTTCTCTCCTAAGATGAGCTGGTTGTTGTATTGGGTCTGCTGGAAGTATTGATGTCCCTTCAACAAACTCCCATAAACCTTGTTTCTGCAGCAGCAAACCAATTTTCTCTCTCCATGTACTGAAGTTTGAGGCTCCCTCCAGCCTATCCTCGAATCTCAAGCCTGCATTGGCCATTCTGCCAGCTGCCCTGACTCACACGCCCTCTTTGGTAACACGACCCCCTTGCTGATTTACACCTCGTCTGCACAACAAATGGACTTGGTTCCTTCTTGTTAAGAGGTTGAGCTCTGATATCATGTTAATTTCCTTTAAACTCAACAAACAAAAACTATTGCCAATAATTTTAATCACCCAGAAATTAATTTACTTCTGAAATTTAATTTCTGAAAGTTATGCAAGTAATTTACAACTCAGTTCTTTAACTAAAATGCACAGCAAAAGTAAATGGAAACCAAGTACATAAAACATAGAGACACCATAAATACCCTGGAAACCCCAGCATAAGGAAAACCAACAAAGGAGGGGCTTTATTGGCTTCAGAGGAATTAATTTACAGCAACAGAAAATTCAGAAATTTCTTACAGCCCAACAAATTCGGTTTGCTTTTTGGGCCCTGCTTTTTTGGCCTAGAAAAATCGACCCTTCTTTTTCGGCCCGTCTCTGATGGAATGGTCTGCACTCAGCTCACTTCCTCTACTGCTAAGTCACCCTTCCTCACTTTGCAGAATCAACTTCCTCTTCCTCAGCTAGCGCCCTCACTCATTAGTTCAACACACAATGTGTTATGTCCTTCCACCCTTAGCCTCCTTTTATCACTCTAACTCACTTTTTCTTGAGTCTTCTAGAGGCCTCTAGAAATTCATTTTAGTGAATTATTAATTTCCAAAAAGTCACTTTTCAGAAATTTGAGTGAAAAGTCAATAAAAGTGATTTAAATGACTTTTATACTTTTCCTAAGTTAAAACTTAGGATAAATAAAAATGCTGATCCGGGTATTTTAATTATGTCCATCAGCTAGCCTTGGACACATAGGCTAAGCTGAGACACCTTGTGAGTTACAAAATTATTAATAAAAATGTGCAAACAATGTTATGCAAAGTTGTAGAGAAAGTGGAAGAGGGAGAGGGAGGGAGGGACGGAGGGAGAGAGAGTTGATAGTGTAATATTCAATATGGAAAATGAGATGTGAAACTCATGTCTCGTGAGAGAAATAGAACATGATGGCAACCAACATTAGGTAACAAAATAACCCATTTGACTAAAACCTCTTTATTAACTTGCAAGTCACCTTATTTCTTACTAAAAATTATTAGGCTATATACAATGAGGCACAACATAATTATGACCATTAGATTAAATATACTATCAACCTAGAAGTAGAAGAAGCTAGATCAAAATGATAAGTGCTGGCTAGAGGACCTGAAATTGCCGTGTTCTCGCATCACACCTTTAGGGTTCCTTGAGTATTTTTTTGATGATTTTGTTCTATTTGACTCTTTTTGAAGTTGGATCTATGTAACTTTGACTCTGTATTAGAATTTAGATGGTTTCCTTGTTTTAGTAAACAATATTTCCATAACTTGGTTTTCATCTAGATATGCATTGAATCATTATATGTCATGTTTGGTACCTGCAAATACATGCTTGGTTCATGTCACTTAACATGACTGTTGAAGTTTTACTTATACAACTAGCAATTATGATTCTTCTTTATTATTATAATTATTTAGCACATTAGCTGCATAAATAAGATCACTGAAAGAGAGGCAATCACAGAAACAATAGAGACACATAGATTATCCTGGGAAACCCTCGTGGGGGAGAAAACTTAGCAAAAACTTCCTCAATATAGATGAACCAAAGACCGAACAAAAGATCCTCCTCTACTCCTTCACTAGGAAGAGTAGCGCACTACTTGACCAAGAAATACCAAGAGATAGACCAGAAACCCTCGTTGACATCACCCCCAGTTGCAACAACTACTCCTACAAGACTTGTGCACTGCAGAGCTGGTTGGTGAGTGTGTCCAAATAAGGCATTGGCCTCTCTTATAAATAGTGGTTTGGACAACCTATAGTTAGGTCTGGGCCGACCTGCCACTTTATCCTCTTAATTTACAATTAACTATCAAGGCACAATAGGGTCGACTTTTACTAAGGCACAATAGGGCCTAATTAAATATAATATAATAACAAAGGTATTCTATTGACAACATTAATAACCACTGACTGGACTCAATACATCATCAAGAGGAGGGGACGTCGTCATCGGCATCAGGAACATTGTCGGTCATATCTATATGTCATCGAAAGTTTTTCTCATCATCAACATCGGTAGAGACTGAACATCGTCATCATCTGCAACACGGAGCTGGAGTAACATCATCATCAACATCAGCATGAAGCTGGAACATCAACATCAATAGCACAAAGTTGGAACAACAACATCAACAACACGAAGCTGGAACAACAACATCATCAACAACACGAAGCTAGAATAACATCATCAACAACACAAAGCTGGAACATCAACATCTATATGTGGCAACAGAATGAGGCAGGGGCATCAAAAACATCTGTGGTACTCTGACAGACCGTCCTTTTCGGACCTTCGGGATTTGCCCAGGAATCATAAGATTCCCTAGGATATAAAATCCTAACAAGCTACCACGTGGTACTCTGAAAGACTGTCCTTACCAGACCTTCGAGATCTGCCTAGGAATCATAAGATTCCCTAGTATATAAAATCCTAACTGAGCTACCACTACTAACCACAGTTGGCATATACATGCACAGGTACTTTGACAGACCGTCCTTACCGGACCTTCGGGATTTGTCCAGGGATGATCAATCCCCTAAGATATAAAATCCTAACTGAGCTACCCACTGTTGGTTAGGATACCATAGTATCATCAGCATCACACTGCCTTTCGAGGGAGGTCCTTTCAAACAACACCAAGCTTGTCTTGGAAGTACTCAAACTTCACACGAGACAGAGGCTTAGTCAACACATCCGCAACCAGCTCATCTGTGCCAACATATTGGAGCTTTACAACTCCCTTCTGCACCAGTCACGAATGTAGTGATACAAATCTCTATGTGCTTTGTCTTATCATGGAACACTGGGTTCTCTGTCATCTTTATGCAACTCTGGTTATCACATAGAATCGTGGTAGCTTCCATCTCCAGATCAAACAAACCTGTCAACAACTTTCGAAGCCACATGGATTCACAATTGGTGGAGCATGCTGCAATGTACTTCGCTTCCGTCGTACTGAGAGCAATACTGGATTGCTTCCTGCTTTGCCACGAAGTCATGGCGGACCCCAAACTGAAACAATATCCTGAAGTACTTTTTTTGTTTGAAGCACTTTCAGCCCAATCTGAATCAGTAGAGCCAAACAATTTGAAGTCACAATCTCCAGTATAATAGAGACCATAATCCAATGTACCCTTAAGGTATCTCATCACATGCTTCGCAGCTACAAGGTGAACACGTCTGGGCTCCACCAGATACCGACTCAAGGTGTTCACAACAAAGCATATATCTGGCCCGATATTCGTCAGATACATCAACGCACCAATAATATGTCTGTATAGAGTACCATCAACTAACTCTGACGAAGTATCAACCAAGAGCTTCAAATTCGTCTCCATGGGTGTGGCCATGGCTTTACATTCCAACATGTCAAACTTCTTCAGTATTTCAATTGCATACTTTCCTTGGTTAAGGAAGATCTTCTTTGGGCTCTGCGAAACTTCAAGACCTAAGAAATAATGCATCAGGCCTAGGTCTTTCATCTCAAATTATGCAACGAGTTTCCTCTTACAATCTGGGATGAGCTATTCTTTATCTATCAAGAATAAGTCATCCACATATAGTAGCAATATAACTGGTCCATCATTCTCAATCTTGAGGTGAAGGTTGGGATCAACTTTACTCTTGGTAAAGCCCAAGCTCATTAGAAAACCTATCAATCCTGCCATACTAAGCTCTTGGAGCTTGCTTCAACTTGCAGACGTGAGTCTTTCTGTCTTGTACTTCGAAACCAATTTTTTACATCACATTGTACCAACCTGGTACACTTGCTTAGCTGCAACTTAATCTGCACAATCATGTGCTAGCTCTATGTTCTTTTTGCAAAGCACTATCTGTCTCACTGCCTAAGAGTATGTTCTCTACTCTCCCCACAACTGTTCCTCTAGGATTGGGACTYTGCACCTGCAACTGCTCTGAAGCTGAGAATGGCTRCTCCACTCCCACTGTGGYTGAACTCTGAGAGTAACTCCTCTACTCTATCACGGAAACAACTTCATCTGAAACTGAGAGTGGCTCAATAACTGACATCGAGGGTAGCTTATCCTCTTTCTCTGGAGGTAACTCAATCTTCTATTGTAGTCATGTCTTTATGGCCCAACTCATGTACTGCACCAATTGGCACTGGAGATAACTCAATCTCAAATACATGGATTTTCATACTTGCTCCCTCTGAATCTTGTTGATTTTTCAAAAATCTAGGTTAAGCATGTAGTTCCTTTCAATTTTGCTTTTGTCTTAACCACAAACAATTATGTTGCAACATCCAAGATCACAAGAAGAAACATCATGCACAAGAACACAAGAAGTATCCTGGGAAACCCTTCTCAACAAGGGAAGAACCCAACCAAATCCTTTGCTATAATCTTCAAGAGAAAGACCTTCACCATCAATAAGACTTAACACACAAGAGAGTGCTCAAACCCTAGAAGACTAGCGCCCAAGAGAGGTGCGCACTTTTCCCAAGAGAATGTACTTGTTGAAATTTCCAAACTTGTGTGAAGGATATGATTCCACAATGGGGAATCTTCCTTTACTTATATTAGACTTGTCCTATCAACAAAAGTCTCTATTGGCACAACAGGGTTGACCTCTCTAAGTCACTTTATAATTAATATTAACTAGATTAATTATCTTTCATCGTTATTACTAATCACATTAAGGTGGGGCCGACCTGTACCCTTTACATTACAATTAGGGTTACAGGCAGGTCTGATTCTTGAACAATATAGCAAGGGATCTGATACACCCACTAGTGCTCATCCACTAAGGGCACATCCATAGGGATGTCCATATCTTTGGCTCATTGCATTACATAGAAGAACCACTTCTTCACACGTTCATCTGTGCTTGTCCACAGGCATGTCCACTCAACATATCTTCTTTCCCACTGTCTCACACAGGAGAATCATCTGGAGTTTCTCGTCAACCCTGTTGCTCAGAGGAGGCTTATACATCATCTTCATTTCCGTTCTCATGATGGTGCACCCAACACTTTGGGTTTTCACACGTTCACCTGGAGTTCTTCTCAACTCTCTGAATGGAGGAGGTCATCTCTACGTTCCAGCTCTGTCTCAAATAAGAACCACGTACTCTTCTTAGGGGCTTTCTCTCAGGTTTGTAAGCTGCAGAAAGACTCACATAGCTGCAATGATCCACATCTCACAGGTTTGTAAGCTGGAGAATGTCTCACATAGCTGCAATCATCAACACTCCCTCTCAGCTAGGGAGACATTTTCAACCAGGCCAAGTCTCTCACGAAAATACTCGAACTTTGTCTTGGCAAGTGGTTTAGTGAAGATATCTGCAATTTGTTCATGAGTAGAAAGATAATGTATGTGTACTGTCTTTCTTTGCAACATGTCTCTGATATAGTGATACTTGATTTCAATGTGTTTCGATTTGTCATGAAACACCAGGTTCTCGAAGAGCTTTACACATCTCTGGTTATCGCAATGAATAGTAGTTGGATCCATCTCATGATCGAACAAGTCAGTCAGAAGTTTGGGAAGCCATACTGCTTCATGAACTGCCACACTCAGTGCAATGTACTCTGTCTCTGCTGTGCTTAAAGCCACAGAGCTTTTTCTGCTACACCAGGAAACCATGGCCTATCCTAAGGTGAAGCAGCAATCAGAGGTGCTCTTTTTGTCTACTGCACTCCCTGCCCAATTTGCATCGGCATATCCTTGCAGGCTCAAGTCCACATTGGATGCATATCTCAGACCATAACCAATTGTGCTTCGTAAGTATCTCAATACGTGTTTTGCAACTATCCAATGTGTATGTTTCAGTTGGCTCATAAACTGGCTAAGCACATTTACTGCATTGCAAATGTCTGGTCTGGTGTTAACCAGATACATCAGAGATCCAATGTGGATCTACATCTCCTGAATCAATGTCACTCATTTTCTTTAAATCCATTACCATTGGAGTAGGCATGGATTTGCATTCTGTCATACTAAACTTTTTCAGTATCTCCATAGTATATTTTCCTTGACTTGGGAAAATCTCATTTGTTCTCTGCCATACTTCTAGTCCCAAGAAATAATGCATCAGGCCCAAATCCTTCATTTCAAATTTAGCAGTGAATGCTTGTTTGCATTCAACAATGAGTCTCTCTGAACCGATGAGGAAAAGATCATCCACATATAAGACTAGAATCAGACACTCATTGCCATCAATGTGATAATACAAGTTTGGATCAGCAACACTTTTGTTGAAGCCCAAACTTATCAGAAATCCATCCATTTTCTCGTACCAAGCACGTGGTGCTTGCTTTAGACTATATATGGCTTTCTTCAACCTGCATACATGAGATTTTTCGTTCTGTACAACGAAACCTTCTGGCTGCTCAATATAGACTTCTTCCTCAATTTCACCATTGAGAAAAGCTGTCTTTACATCCATTTGATGTAGCTTCCAACCCATGGAAGCAACTAGTGCAATGATAGATCAGATGGAGGTATATCTGGCTACTGGTGCAAAAGTCTCGTCATAGTCAACTCCCTCTATTTGTGAAAACCCTTTGGCCACAAATCTTGCTTTGTATTTTTCAATGCTTCCATCAACAACATGCTTGATTTTGTAAATCCATTTGGAAGTCACTACGGACTTTCCCTTTGATCTTGGAACAACATCCCATACGCCATTTTTTAATATAGATTGGTATTCTTCAGTCATGGCATCTTGCCATACTTGTTCACCTGAAGCTTCTCCATGACAAGTTGGCTCTGAGTCAATAATGTGGGTCATGGTTGAAAGGTAGCTTATCTCTTTGGTCTCCTGCATTCTCTGGTTGCTCCTTGTGGGGCTTTATGCCCTTCTGCTTCTTCTAGAGTTTGTCGGGCCCAAGCAGGCCTTTTATGTCCAACTGTGATGTCTCTGGGTATGTTGCTTGGGGCAACTAAATCTGCTGGAGCAACTGGAGCTATTGGTTCATCTGGAATAATATCTGTCTCCCTCTGAACTACTGAAGGAGGAGAAGGTATTATTTCACTATCAATTTCCATCTGAGCATCTCTGGATTTCTATAAGGCTACTTCTTCTTCAAAAGTAACATCTCCGCTTACTTCAATTTGTCTCTGACCTGGAATGTAGATTCTTCCTGAAGGTTCTAGTTTGGATCTCTTTTCTTTGGGCACATGAAGATATATTGGACATCCAAATATTCTGAAGTGTCCGATCTCAGGCTTCACTTTATGCTTCCTCTGTAGTAATGTTCTTCAGAATCTGATGGGGACTTCAGTTTTGAACATATACTGCTGTCATACATGCTTTTGCCCATAGAGTCATAGGTAGACTTTGATCATGTATCATTGCTTTAGTTGCCTCAATGATAGTTCTGTTTTTCCTTTCAGCAACCCCATTTTGTTGAGGGTTGTAAGGAACTGTGAACTCCCTCTTGATTCCTGCTTCAATACAAAAACTGTTGAATTCTTTTGAGGTGTATTCTCCTCCATTATTTGATCTTAATATTTTGATTTTTCTTCCAGCCTAGTTCTCAATCTAAGCTTTGAATTCTTGAAATTTTGCAAGGACTCCATCCTTATTCTTTAGAAAGTAAATCCAAGTTTTCCTGGAGTGATCATCTATGAAGAGTACATAGTACAAGTACCCATTTAGAGATGCAACAGTCATTGGCCCACATACATCTGAATGTATCAAGTCCAAGATTTCCTTGGATCTATTGTCA
>ML777782.1:160437-196067 GCA_009831015.1 Picea engelmannii
AATTTTGCATTTGTCTTAACCATAAACAATTATGTTGCAACATCCAAGATCACAAGAAGAAACACCATGCACAAGAACACAAGAAGTATCCTGGGAAACCCTTCTCAACAAGGGAAGAAAACCCAACCAAATCCTTTGCTACAATCTTCAAGAGAAAGACCTTCACCATCAATAAGACTTAGCACACAAGAGAGTGCTCAAACCCTAGAAGACTAGCGCCCAAGAGAGGTGCACACTTTTCCCAAGAGAATGTACTTGCTGAAATTTCCAAACTTGTGTGAAGGATATGATTCCACAATGGGGAATCTTCCTTTACTTATATTAGACTTATCCTATCAACATAAGTGTCTATTGGCACAACAGGGCCGACCTCTCTAAGTCACTTTATAATTAATATTAACCAGATTAATTATCTTTCACCGTTATTACTAATCACATTAAGGTGGGGCCGACATGTACCCTTTACATTACAATTAGGGTTACAGGCAGGTCTGACTCTTGAACAATATAGCAAGGGATTTGATACACCCACTAGTGCTCATCCACTATGGGCACATCCATAGGGATGTCCATATCTTTTGCTCACTGCATTACACAGAAGAACCACTTCTTCACATGTTCACCTGTGCTCGTCCATAGACATGTCCACTCAACATATCTTCTTTCCCACTGTCTCACACAGGAGAATCATCTGGAGTTTCTCGTCAACTCTGTTGCTCAGAGGAGGCTAATACATCATCTTCATTTCTGTTCTCATGACGATGCACCCAACACTTTGGGATTTCACACGTTCACCTTGTGCTCAACCACATGCACGTCTAACTCAACAGATCACCTTTTTCCCACTGGAGAATCATTTGGAGTTCTTCTCAACTCTCTGAATGGAGGAGGTCATCTCTACGTTCCAGCTCTGTCTCAGATAGGAACTACATACCCTTCTTAGGGGCTTTCTCTCAGGTTTGTAAGCTGGAGAAAGACTCACATAGCTGCAATGATCCACATCTCACATGTTTGTAAGCTGGAGAATGTCTCACATAGTTGCAATTAATAAATCTCATATTATGTCGACTTCTTTTAATGAATCATGTTTGTGCTATATATACTTCTTCTGATTACTGGAGCAAGTGTCTCGTCATAGTTTTCTCCCTCTTGCTGGGAGAATCCTCTGGACACAAATCAAGCTTTGTACATCTCTATGAATGGTCCTGAGGAGACTGCTCCTCCTTACTGGATCGTGAGGGTTGACTCCCTCTGAACTTTAGCTCCTTCTGAGCTGGTATTTGGTGGGGCCGCTTG
The DNA here is from genome assembly GCA_009831015.1 of Picea engelmannii. Lineage (NCBI taxonomy): Eukaryota > Viridiplantae > Streptophyta > Pinopsida > Pinales > Pinaceae > Picea > Picea engelmannii. The sequence continues at coordinate 161,734 of ML777782.1, forward strand.
CCTCACCACTGATGGAGCCATTTGCTCCTCATGATATGGCTCGTCAATGCTATATGGCTTTGCATCCTGCAAAGTGTCACAGGACCATACTAGTCTCTTCCTGGTTACTGCAATGTTTCTGGGTAGGCCCTTCTGGCTCTACTAACTCTTCCTGATGATTTGAAGAGTGATCAACTGCACTAGAGGGATTTGTTTTGTCATCTTTGGAGCCTTCTACTCCTCATGATCTTTCTCCATGTCTCTTCTAATATGTTGCCTCCTGCAATCGTCACCATAGCTCCCTTAGGTTTATCACCTGTGACTTGCCCGGAACAAGAACAACAAGGGAGAAACAACAAACACGAATAATACTCTTTATAATAATAATAAAAACAATAGCGAGAATAATTGTCACAATAGCTCCTCGAGAGCTATAACTTGTGACTTGCCTGAAACAAGGGTAAAAAGTAAGAAATACAATAATAAGGAATGAGAGAAACACTCTTCTAGTGTTGTGATCAATCATTCCTCCATGGTAACCTGGAAACAAAACAAGAAGTTTTTCCTAGAGGAGATGTTAGTTATATCTAGTAAATGATTACAATAAGCATTTATCTCAATAGTGCTCACATGCTACCAAGTATTCAATAATAAAACTTTTCAAAGATTGCTATCACAACTATAGTGTTTAGCAGTTATCAAACTTGATGTGTAAATTTGAATCTTATCAATTTAATCAATCAAACCTGGAACCTGGAGTCTTTTCCTCAAGAATGAGTATGTTTCTTTTCTTCCGAGTCTCCTTCACTAAAGATGACAAGTATTTTCTTCATCCGGTCCTCTGTACTAAGATAATATGCTTTCTTGACAGAAAAATGGGTTAGAGAATAAACTCTATAATCTCAACTTTAATCAATCAATGGTTAGTGTGATAACTTCAACAGATCAAAATACAACCTGGATATTCATAAGATTACAATAATGCCATAACAAGTAGAGGCATATCAAAGTAATCAAACCCGGGGCGCATAGTTCCTCTGAATGTGCTGGATCTGAGATCCTTCTGGATCTATGATTGTTGCTTAGACAAAAGATCCTTTCTCCTGCAAATAGTCTTTAGAATAATGATACAGTTTGAACATATGTAAGTACATACCTCTGACAGTATCGACAAGTAGTGGCACCATTCGATAGAAAGGTGCTGCAACTTGTAATTTAAAGGTACTTGGAGATTTGTTAGGGTAAGGCGCACTAGGACAATAAAAATCAGTCCCAACACTTCACAAAAACTTTCACTACAACTGGTGTTGGCACTGCAACTGACATGAAGTAACTGGTACGAAGGAACTGACACTGCAATTGCAATTGCAACTGGTACCGCAACTTAAGGTTTTATAAGGAAACCCTAATTTCTCAAACTTCAAATTTTGGAATTTTGATCTAGGGACTAGATGCGCCCTCCTAGGGCGAGTTCCTAGGTGTGGTTACTTTCTCGAACGTCCTCCTCAAACAAGGAAAACACCACACTTAGGGTTTATGTAGAAACCCTAATTTTGCAGCAGTTGCAATATTGAAACTGAATCTTGGAGAGGGTGCGTTGAAGCTAGCCACTTCTTATAAACTGTGAGTTGGTCTTTTTTAGGCCTGCTCTGATACCATGTTGAAGTTTTACTTATACAACTAGCAATTACGATTCTTCTTTATTATTACAATTATTTAGCACATTACCTGCATAAATAAGATCACTGAAAGAGAGGCAATCACAAAAACAATAGAGACATAGATTATCTCGGGAAACCCTCATGGGGGAGAAAACCCTACAAAAATTTCCTCAAAATAGATAGACCAAAGACCAAACAAAAGATCCTCCTCTACTCCTTCACTAGGAAGAGTAGCGCACCATTTGACCAAGAAATACCAAGAGATAGACCAGAAACCCTCCTTGACGTCACCCCCAGTTGCAACAACTACTCCTACAAGACTTGCGCACTGTAGAGCTGGTTAGCGAGTGTGTCCAAATGAGGCACTGGCCTCTCTTATAAATAGTGGTCTGGCCAGCCTATAATTAGGTCTGGGACGACCTGTCACTTTACCCTCTTAATTTACAATTCACTGTCAAGGCACAATAGGGCCGAATTTTACTAAGGCACAATAGGGCCTAATTAAATATAATATAATGATATTATTCAACTTTCTCTCAGGTAGAATATTCTTCGAAGTTACAATATTTCAACAATGACTGATTGTGATAATGAATCCCAAGGTTTAAACCTTGGAGCTGTGAGTAATGCTGAATGCCATGGGTGTGTAAGCCACATATATTCTAGCATTCAGAAACTATCTACTATATATCCATTTGTCAAAATGATTCAGTATTTTTTAATAGTGGTGGTTATCTTATTATATTAATAAAACGCTATGGCTGAATCAGACAGCTTCAAGATACAAAAAGTAGTAGGCCGAAGCGAGATGTCCAAAATATAGACTTGGATGGTATGCAGTTCTAAGAGGCAGTTTTCCTCATTCCATCCTATTACATTTCTACAAGTATATTTCCTAACATATCACTAAAGTGAATAAACATTGGGACAAAACATAAAATAGCAGTAAAGGAAAAGAACTAATAGCCAGGTCCAGTATGGGCTTCCATTTTACCTAGGTACTTCAACGCTTGCACCTCAGCTTCTAGGTGTCGCTCATCCTCCTTAGTGGCTACAGCTAGAACTTCCGCTGCATCTTCTAGTTTCAGTCTGCATGGTTGAGGAGAGGCCTTCTTCCTTATTGATTACAGATAGGAGCCACTTGTTGTGGTGTTTTGCGTAGATTTAGTAGGGCCTCTAGAAGGCAAGGTGTTAGGCGCAAGGATACCCAAATGGGTAGCAATTTTGCTAATCCAGACTTGTGCATTGCTTACCTACAGAGGGAGCTCCAACTACTTTCTGTGGTGGATGGCCATTTTTGCGTCCACTTCCTGTTGCCATTCACAGATATCTACTTTGTGTTGGGATGTATCCATCACACACTGGTCTTGTTGCCATTCACAAATATTTACTATGTGTTGGGTTGTATGCATCACACATCGGTCTTGAATATGATTTTGTCCCATTACTTGCTACTGAAATTCATTCTTCCAACTGTCCCAACGAGCTAAATTCCTTAGAACTCCCTGTTGTGTCTCTTCTATCTCTTTAGCACAACGCTTCACACATCTCTTAACTTCACTCATATCACATAATACACAACACCTATTTTGGCAATGGTTGTGATCCATGCTTACCCACCACATAGAGCAAGCTGAGACCCGGCCACACTTCACAACCTCCCTCCAAAAACCATAGAGAAGGGAGCCACAACTTAGGGGAGCCTGAAGGTATTGGGCTGGAGGAGGGGTTTGCCCCTTTGCTTCTCAATTGCGAAGGCATGAACCAAAACAAAAAATTAGAGAGCCCAAAAACAATACCTCCTTTTCCAGCGTCCTGCCATATTAAAACTACATATAGGCTCATAAACATGCTTGGCACTCTTCATTAATACATGCTTATGCAAGCTGGGTGCCTCGTCAAACCTTCATGAAATTCTTTCCCTCCATGCTATGCCAAGTGTAGATCACATGGGACTCGACCATTACTGTCGGAATATCATGGGGAGGATTGCACTATGCTCCCCCCTTTTGTTATGCAAACTCCCAAGGGGAGTATTGTTCCTTTATTGGCTTGACGGTCTGCAAGTGAGTTCAGCAGGCCTTGCAAGATATGATAAATTATAGCTGGTCAAAATCCCGAACCTCTAGGAGAATCCTTTGCACTAGGGGAGACAAGGTGGGGCCAGACAGGAGTCAGTTGTAGTGCACTGCTCTCAGGATAATGTTTGAATCTCCGACCATCACATCGTTTCTAATCCCATTACTCTTGATGATAAGACCTTTATACATGGCTAAAGCTTCAACTTCGTTATTTGTTGTATTCTCAAGTACCCTTGCACCTGTTGCCCCTAAAATGATTCAGATTTGAATGTGGATATTTGGATTATTTTCTTTTCCGAGGAACACATCACAGGGAAATTCCCGGGCACTTCCCTACATTTGCAGATGGCACCCAGCGCAAACCTATCGGCACTGATTACGGTGCCTAACCCGACAGGGACATTGAGTGAGGCATTCATGAGTCCCCAGGTGAATACATCAACTGTGCAAACTTGTTGGCACTGATTACGATGCCTAATCCGGCAGGGACATTGAATGAGCCATGCAACAAAGGCAGCTGGCCTGGGGAATTGGATATTTGCACACACAAACACACATATTCTAAAAGCATGTTTCATAGAAGCAATGTTCTTTGGTTTACTGATAGGAATGGTTGTAGTAGGGACAAACACACTGATATTTTACTAATGTTTTGAGAGCCATGGTACAAATTGTGAGGGTGGATGGAATGCAAATACTTCCCTTTTTGTCATCGATTGTTCTTTAAATAAGCAGGAGAATGTTCTTTTTGAGTAAGGTAGGCTGTGTCATTAATGTCTCTTGGCATTAACCTACATCACCATGTTTTTGAATTCAAATATGAAGTTTATGAACTTCACTTTTAAGTGGAACGGGACAAAATGAGATAAAGTAAAGAGAAGGCTGCCTTTTAGGGAAAGAAAGAATATCATGAAGCTATGTTCTCCACTGATTATGCTGGGGATTTGAGACACTCCTTGTTTCCTATGGGACGGTGGATGGGATAATGCCTCAGAGATATTTCCTTTAATCCCCATTTTTGCAAAGAATGCTTTTGGTATCACGGACACCCCTTGCAAATAGGGGATGGCAGTGTGTTCCTTGACCCCACGGGGATGGCAAGCTGTCCCCTCCTATGAACTAATAAAATAAAAAAAAAACTGCCAACTTTCTGTTCATCTTTGCAAGAAACTTCCACGCATGGGTGTCTGTTATTATTATTAAATGTCTGAAATGCATCTCCTACTATTATGCATGTTCAATGGTTTCTATAAAATCTTTTTCTCTTAATCACGCTTATCTGAGATTGGCTCCACTCTGATATTTTTCACACTACATTTCAAAATAATTATGTGACTGGTGATTTGATTCTATGGAAAAAAAGTGTAGAGCGAAATCAAAATGAACTCATTATTGAATTCTAGTTGTTAGGCATGTTGTATTGTGTTTTCCTTAGACGTCATATTTTTATGGCACTGATGACATGAACTAATATGCACTCTGTTATTCTGCAGGCAAATCGTGAGTCCTGCTTTACGTGATCTAGGAGGCATTTCTTATTGCTTGACATGGGTTCCACCGTCCCATTTAAAATTTTGTTAGAATTTCAAATGTTGCATTTCTATGGACATATACAAACATTGTTAAGATTAGTGATTGGTGAAATCCAGTCAAATGCTACAGAAATGGGAAACTGTTTACAGTTCCTCTATTCTAAGTCTCTTCTGTTGGTCACTTTTTCAAATCATATATGTGATAGTACAAATGACTGGTGTTTAAATGCATTTCTACAGATTCATTTTGGAGCCCAAGTCAGTTTTAGTTACGGAGCAGAAGGAGAAAATAAAAGAATGTGATAGTTCCGTAGCTTCCTTACAGGTATATATGGTTGTTATTGGAGTTTGCAATTTATGTGAATGTTTTTTTTCCTAAGTGTTGAATTCCTTTATGTTGTGCAGACCTCAAAGGAATACTTGGAAAGGCAGATGACAGAGGTGGAAAGCAATTTCAAAGAGTTACTGCAGCAAGACCCAGGACTTGCTCGTCAAATTATGTCAATGTCAATGTCATAATGGTCCTGAATATTAAAAGTCAGTTGTATTGAGTATGTGCTGGTTTACATGCACACTTCTATTGTTAAGTTTTCAGATTTAACCATACTCATTATGTCAAGTATCGCATTTATATAAATGGGGTATAAATGCGAATCCTTTGAAATCTGGAGGCAAGAACAATGTAGGCTTTTTAGTAAATTTTTTATGCTCGTTGATTTTCAAGTTTTGCTTTCTCATCTAAGTTAGCTCCAGGTTTCTAAAACGGGCCCTTGTCTAGCTGTAGATAGCAGAACCAAATTTTCTTTAACAAGTTACAATTTAGGTGTCAAAAATATGTGGACAGCTAGTTGTTAACTTGATCTAGACGGTTGCATCCATTTACAAGCATAGGGTCCAATGTGATAGGTAACATTTATGATGGTATGCACAACTTAATTGGGGGCCATGTTGTTTCTCTCGTGATATACCCAGTTGTTTACTTTTCAGTCTGAGATTCACTACCCCATATGGGATAGGCCTAGGGTGTAGATACCATGCACAAAAAAAGCCTGATCTTAAGGTTCTCCAAAATCTTAGTTAAAAATCCATAAACATCCTCTTATTCAAGTTTTTTCCACCGATAGAACTTAGTAGGGACTGGTGATGTTAGTCTTATACCTGATAGTCAAGGTTCGACATTTTATATATTTAGAGTTTGTAACACTGTTCACTTGCCTTGTATCTACTGTAGTACCTTAACCCTTCTGTTATGATTCAACAACATTCAGGAGGATTGAGTGATGCAACAAGCTATTAGTTTCCAGGATTTGGTTCATTGTAAATAATCTTCACTTGACTAATCTCATGAATTCAGTTTTTTGATTATTACAAGCAAGGATAGTATCAAGGCTATTTTCTGATCTATTTCTTGTTATCTATTTTCATGCAGAGTAGGAATTAGATTGAACCTTTCTTTATAGTAGCTTTCTTATCCTTGTATGATTTTCATAGATCCAATTTGTATATATCCTCAATCCCTTGCCCCTGCTTTTGCACCCCCTATGGTTCTATGGGTTCATCCTCATCCAAGAAACATAACAATACTGAATTTAGACCATTTATGATATAGATGCTATATAAATAGTTGGTTAGTAGAGTTCTTATGGATTAGAAGGCATTGGATGGGTTGCATTGAAAAGCAAGGTTGCACTGGCCTTATTCAAGCTTCTCAGCATATTTAAAACTAACAAGGTGGATTTGTAGGGAATTCATGTTGTAAACATTTTTTGACTGTCTATCACCCTTGTGGAATCAGATTATTCTGTCATCTATCCTTGCATTTGCATATATTTCTCAAGAACACTAAACACGAATTGCAAAGAGAAGGTAACTTATTTCATCAAGAAAAATCTAGGATGCTACAAACATAGACATAACACATTTTAATTATAATTACATCCTATTCGATATTATAGTATTAAAAATACATTGATAAATGTTATCACAAAATTTAGCACTTGTGCAAAGCCTTTCCCAAGGTGCTTGACTATTGTAACATATGGGTTGCATTGAAGAGCAAGGTTGCACTGGCCTTATTCAAGCTTCTCAGCGTATTTAAAACTAACAAGGTGTATTTGTAGGGAATTCCTTATTCAAGCTTCTCAGCATATTTAAAACTAACAAGGTGGATTTGTAGGGAATTCCTTATTCAAGCTTCTCAGCATATTTAAAACGAACAAGGTGGATTTGTAGAGAATTCCTTATTCAAGCTTCTCAGCATATTTAAAACTAACAAGGTGGATTTGTGGAATCAGATGATTCTGTCATCTATCCTTGCATTTACATATATTTCTCAACAACACAAAACATGAATTGCAAAGAGAAGGTAACTTGTTTCATCAAGAAAAATCTAGGATGCTACAAACATAGACATAAGACATTTTAATTATAATTACATCCTATTCAACATTAAAGTATTAAAAATACATTGATAAATGTTATCACAGAATCTAGTACTTGTGCAAAGCCTTCACAAGGTGCTTGACTAGTGTAACATGTGAAAATAATTGTTATTGTCACCTAAGTAAGCACTTCTCTCATTTTAGTGAAGGATAGAGATCCAACACAAGGGAGGCTTCCCTAGCAACCTCAAAGGATCCTATAGAAAACTAAGGCAAGTCTACGACCCCCTATCTTGTTTGCTTGATTAGAGCTAGGTCAAGGTCCATATGAGTTAGACAAAACAAATCAATTGTGCGTGTGTGAGGGGTGTTATTAAGACAATCAATGATGTTTATTAAGTTAGAAGAGTAAATTAAATGTCCTGAAACATTAGCTATTAAAAGAAAAAGAAACGCTGTAATAATACTTGAAATTAAAATAAGATACTTCAATGTGTAACAAGTTTATAACAAGAAGTAAACAATCTTAAATTAATAATAAGCAATGAGGAGAAGATGCCAAATGCTAGAGTAAAGACTAACAAACTATTAGCTAAACATTGCTTGAAAGAAATAACATTAAACCATGTGAAACAAATGCAATATGACAAGCCCTAATGGCTGAAAATGCAATTAATGTAGCAATAATAATGTTAGATGACGATTCTAAGCTAAGATGGAAGGCGTTAGGCTAGGGATGATAACAAATGAATATGCAATGCAATTAATACTATATGCTAACACAAGACATTGAGAGAAAGAGAGCTAAAACTAGGGTTTTGATCACTTGCAATGGAGAGAAGACTAGTGTCGTCTAAAGTCCTTGGACATATGGAGTCAATGCTACCTCAATGGAGGATAAAAGTTAAAGACAACACAATGATTAAATTCTACGGGGATGTACAATCACATTTCCTAGGTCTAATCCTTTAGGAAAACAAGTTAAGGGGATGACAATCACAATCCCTAATGTTGTCCTATGCTTCCTATGGCTTTTAATAAGAGATCAAGGTTAAAATAGTTTAAACTCTAGCGTAGTACAATCACAAGCTCTAGAATTTAACCAATAAAGACAATTTAGCGGGATGTATAATCACAATCCCTAAATTTGACCTTATATGCTTCAACAAATTTAAGATGGATAAAAACAAGGGGATGGACAATTACAAGCCTTCCGAGGGTTTCAAAACAAAATTATCCAAGGAGAACAAGATAACATGCAACTTATCAAAAATCTGATAGAGCATCTACTTAAAACAACATGAATAAACATAAATACTTGGAAATAACACTTGGTATACCAAGTCATTATGCATTTGGAAACTCTAATTCAATAATCATCCACCAAAACAAGAGAAACATCCACAAGATCACTTTCCAAGAGGTGTGCACAAGTACTCCACGATGAGAAAGATTAAAAGAAGACTATAGAAATGATTCTCCACAAATGTGAGTTATGATTTGCTAAGGAGGCAAGTGCTAACCTTCTTATATGTGGCAACCCTAACACTTTACCTATCAAAAAGCCCTAAAAATGTAAAATATCCACGATACAAGGTGGATAGGTCTCGCTGACCCCCAAAATAGTCTCCAATACGAAATGAGATGAAAATACATCAAAACGTCCCCTCAAAAGTGACACATGTGAGTGAGAGCCTCAAAGAAAGGCGAGGTCATCCTCTAGAAGGGTAAAGGAGCCTCCAAAGGCCACATCTCTCCATCAAAGGGTGCAAAGGATCATTAAGGGTCACACCTCCTCATCAAAGGTCACGTCTCATCACCATCAAGTGCCAACTCGTCATCACCCATGCTAGGTCAGCGCAAGCAACATTAAACCATCATCATGCATGGCGTCATCATCAACAAGTGCAACGTCTAAGGGCTAGGGCATGGCATCATGATGGAGGAAGGCTCAACAACCTTTCCAAAGAGGTGTATTGTCATCTTCAAGTGCAACATCATCCAAGCAAACCTTATTCTGCATAGGGGGTGCATTGTCCAATCTGTGGACTTCCTACCCTCTCAATGGCACATCAAGCTATACTTGCAATATATGTTCAATGTCCAAGGTCCAGGGGGTGTGGAAAGGTGCCTCGAGGCATGTCAAATCATTACATGGTCCAACACTTTGCATTAAGTGTGCAATGTCCTCTATACAATGTATAACATCCTGGGCATCATCATGAAAACGTTCTCCAAAGGACCATGTCAAGGTGCATCAAGACCAAACAAGGTCCACATAATCAAATAAGAAGAACAACTACAAGATACAAAAGCCATTATTATCATATAAAATAAGACGTCACTTAATACATAAGCCATGTGAGCAATTCACATTAGGTATCTTCTTCAAACTTCACACTAGCTCAAGACTTTATGCAATTTTCCAAGTTAGGTATGGGAGGATCATCATAAGACCCTATTAGGTGTGGGCCAATACCCATGTAGAGAGATAGTTCCTGTGAAACCCTTCAAAGTGTAAGTATAATGAATGAGGTGACATGGGGTTTACTTCATTGTCATGGAGTCATTGACATGCAAGCTAACCATGCTTAGTCCCTTTCCATGAACGCTTTTGTAGAGGGAATGCTCGCTGTTTGAGATACCCTTTCCTCGGCAGTGTGTATTCCAAACCCCTTCTTGCTTTTTGATATTCTTTTATTGCTTTGCAAGTCCCATTTTCAAGTTTCAAGCTTTTATTATTTTTCTTACTGGGATTAAGTCCTTTTGATTGATATGCATTCAATGCACTAGGACTAGGGGCAATCACCTCATAGCGAGGGGGTAGAGCTCAAGCTAACCTTTGGCTTTTGACTTGGTCATTTATTATCCCATTAGTTCTTCTTTCTTTCATAACATGCTTTCTTTTCATTTTTTATAACAATTGCATCAACCTTGACATTCTAGCTCTTCTTCTTGTAGGAGAATGAACCATAGGGCTTTTTGGGGTACACGTAATAACCTTACCAAAAGGTAGGACAACACTGTACTAGGACACGAATGATGGCCACCAAGGTTAAACAAGCCAAAAAACATAACTTCCAAGCAATCATGATCCATTATCCGACTTCAACCTATGATCTTCACCTAAATGCCTGATGCGTTAGATGTGACACTTCATATGGAATAATGACTAGTGTACCTCATGTGTGTTGGACCAACATCGTCAGAGGAACCATGCTGATCTAGTGAAATGGATTGAGCTATGCAATGAAGAGGGGGGATGCATATGAGGGGTTGTTGTTTGTGGAGAATGCTGATAATCATCTTTGGGATCATTGTCTTAATTGTGGACCATGAGACATGATCTCCTCTAGTTACCTCTATGTGAGAGGGCGGTAAAATTTGGCTCCAACATGGGGACATGTGTTCACCGTAGAGCGCACGAGAACCTTAACATATCTGGTATTTCAAGACTTGTAACTTGCATCACTAAAACTCTTGCTACATTCTAACATAAAACTATTAGCGACAAAGGATTGAGGGATGTTATCCACCCTGGTATGAAAAATATAAAACCAATGTGACATAATTTTTTTTTTCATTTTCATAATAATAATAATAATAATAATCTATTTTTAAGGTCACGGCCAAGCCACACCAAATTGGTGTATGAGAACCCCCTTGTTTGTGGGACAAGGGACCCCCTCTGCCCAACGATTTGACTCGTAAAGTCTACAGAAGTATACATACCCTACCCCCCTCCGGATTTGAACTTGTGACCTCTTAGGAGGAAACATATGTTCTTAGCTAACATGGGTGCATCAATAAATCAATAAGCAACATAAATAAAAATAAATAGAATCAAATGCAAGCACACAACATGGTGTAAAACTAACCTACTCTATTCTACATGACAACTAAAAAGCTAGGTATAATCATACAACCAATGAATCCATCCTAGCATTTCATCAAAGTAAAAAATTCTACCTTTGTGCTTAGTTATGAACCAAAGTAGAAATACATCAAGCACAAAATGATCATGACCCGTGATAATCACTACAACATAATCAAATATAGAATCAAAGACACGAGGGTGGGAAGGAGGTACAACGTCACGATGACATGTGTTCCCACAAACCTGCTCTACCCATCTCCAAATAGGGCTGTGATATGATGAAGGCTCATAAGGTTGACTCGAACTCTTCAAAGAATGCCCACATTGGCTCTCATCACTGCCTGATACTTGAGATGGAATCATAAGAAATCTGAAGAATGCTTGATGATTACCTAAGGAGAAATTGGATGAAAAATGAGACATGAATTTAAATCTTAAGAAAATGTTTTGCTCCCAACTTTGGGCTTGTTGGTCTTCTACATGTCATTGAAAATCCCTGCAACAAACCCTTGGTTTAAAATACTTTTTCCCCATAGATCATTTGACATCGAAAACATAATTCCTAGTTATATCTTCAATGATATAGCAGGAAGAGGAAAAAGAAGGCTGGAAATCTTCGCTATGGAATTCTTGTTTTCCTAGGTGAATCATGGCCTCATAAGATTGTTCACCAAAATTTGAGCTTAAAGGTGGTTGCAAATCTTCCTCATATAATAACTCCAAGCGCTCAAAAGAATATGCATCACACCTTCTATGATATGGTTGGAAGTCATCATGATATCATCTTTATATTGCCAAAAAATTGAGTCAACAATGCACATAGATGTATGTTCTAAAGGCAACAATTATGCATTCTTGATTCTAGAATCATCATTGATATCATAAATGGGATCTCCATCAAAATGAAAGCAACTCATATTCCATCGACGTCTTCCAATGTGTATAAAATCATCAATACAATCATCATGCTCTTCATTAGATGAAAAATTTGCTACATAGAAGGGTTCCTCCAATTTTTCTTCACTTTCCAAGTCATGAAAGGATACAACACAAGAATCAAAAACTTGGGAAAGAATACAACTTACCATATTCTTGTCTTCATGTGAAGGAGGAAGGAAGCTTGGGCGACTTCATCTTCATCAAATGGAGGAGCAAATACCAATGTCTCGTTTTCATGAGGAGTACTTTCAATATGAACTTCATGGACTTGGTTTTCAACATGATGTGTTTCATCAAAGTCTTCTTCTTCAACAGGTTCACGGGGTAGCTCTTGTTTTGCTTCATGTACTTGAGTATCTTTAATAGGGTCAGAAAAGAATACCCCCTCTTGGAGGGCTACTGTAAGATCATGAATAATATCTTCATACCTCCAAGTTCTCAGGCCCCAACGCTTGAGAAGATATACTCTTTTCTAACCCTATTGAGAGAAGATGTATTCTTTGGATCAAAGATATAATCTTTGATCCAAGAGAATGCCCGACTCACTTCTTTTGTCTTTCTTCCAGAGATATTAAAAACAATCTTATTAACACATCTTCATGTATCACATTTATCTCTAAAGTGTATTTCAAAAATTTTACGACCTGTGTGACGGCCAAAGTTGGATCATCGCCAAATTTCAGACAATTGTCCCCCCAATATGGGGAAAAGTGATTTGGGTATCTAGAAACATTCTTAATATCAAGAGAAGGGAACACTTCATGAAGTTACCATGGTGCCATAATTCTATCACTCGAGAATATGCAATCTTATACAAAAATTGAGAATAGGATGACACTTCAAAACATATCAGTGGAGTTTCTAGATGAACTTGCGACAAGGCTCATCAAAATGTAATGAAAAATGATTCTCCCCTTAATGGAGTCGCCATGCAAGCTATCTGAATAAGACTTTGAAACAAGTTTACCAAGAAAGTGTTGAAGCATAGACTTCAAGATTACATGAAGAATGACTCAATTCTCCTCGACAACAGTGCCAAAATGTTATCACAAAATTTAGCACTTGTACAAAGCTTTCACGAGGTTCTTGACTAGTGTAACGTATGGAAGTAATTTTCACTGTCACCTAAACAAGTACTTCCTTTGTTTTAGTGAAGGATAGAGATCCAACACAAGGGAGGCTTCCCTAACAACCTCAAAGGATCCTATAGCAAGCTAAGGAAAGTCTACGACCTCCTATCTTGGTTGTTTGATTAGCTAGGTCAAGGTTAAGGGCAAGGTCAAGATGAATTAGACAAAACAAATCAATTGTGCGTGTGTGATGGGTGTTATTAAGACAATCAATGATGTTTATTAGGCTAGAAGATTAAATTAAATGCCTTGAAACACCAACTATTAAAAGAAAAAGAAAGGTTGTAAAAATACTTGAAATAAAAATAAGATACTTCAACGTGTAACAAGTTTATAAAAACAATAAGTAAATAATCCCAAATTATTAATAATTAACGAGGAAAATATGTCAAATGCTAGAGTAAAGACTAACAAACTATTAGTTAAAGATTGCTTGAAAGAAATAACATTAAACTATGTGAAATTGATGCAATATGACAAACCCTAATGGTTGAAAATGCAATTAATGCAACAATAATGATGCTATATAATATTCTTAACTAATATGCTAGGCGTTAGGCTAGAGATGATCACAAATGAAGATGCAATGCAATTAATCATATGCTAACACAAAACATTGAGAGAAAGAGAGCTAAAACTAGGGTTTTGATAACTTGCAATAGAGAGGAGACTAGTGTCGTCTTAAGTCCTTGGGAATATGAAGTCAAAGCTACCTCAATGGAGGATAAAAGGCAAAGAAAACACAAGTATTGAATTCTAGGGGGATGGAGAGAATACTACTGTCGCCTTAAGTCCTTGGGCATATGGAGTCAATGCTACCTCAATGGAGGATAAAATGCAAATAAAACACAAGGATTAAATTCTAGGGGGATGTATAATCACAATCCCTAGATCTAATCCTTTAGTAATACAAGTTAGGGGGATGTACAGTCACAATCCCTTTGCCATCCTATGCTTTCTATGGATTTTAACAAGAGATCAAGGTGGAAATAGGTATAACCCTAGAGTAGTACAATCACAAGCTCTAGAATTTGACCAATAAATCCAATTCATGGGGATGTACAATCACAATCCCTAAATTTGACCTTATATGCTTCAAAAAGCTTAAGATGGATAAAAACAAGGAAGGGGATGAAAAATTACAAGCCTTCCCAGGGTTTCAAAACAAAATTATCCAAGGAGAACAAAATAACATGCAATTTATCAACAATTTGATGGAGCATCTACTTAGAACACCATGAATAAACTTAAATACATGGAAATAACACTTACTATACTAAGTTGATATGCATGAGGAAACCCTAATTCAATAATCATCCACCAAAACAAGAGAAACATCCACGAAATCACTCTCCAAGAGGTGCACACAAGTACTCAATGATGAGAAAGAGTTAAAGAAGACTATAAAAATGATTCTCCATAAGTGTGAGTTATGATTTGCTAAGGAGGGAAGCACTAGCCTTCTTATATGATGAAACCTTAACACTTTACCTCTCAAAAAGCCATAAAAATGTAAAATATCCATGCTACAAGGTGGATAGGTCTAGGTCGACCCCAAAAATAGTCTCCAGTACAAAGATAAAATGAAAATACATCAAAATGTCCCCTCAAAAGTGACACGTGTGAGTGTGGGAGCCTCAAAGGAAGGTGAAGTTATCCTCTAGAAGGGTAAAGAAGCCTCCAATGGCCATGTCTCTCCATCAAAGGGTGCAAAGCATTGTCAAAGGTCACACCTCCTAATCAAAGTTCGTGCCTCATCACCACCAAGTGCCAACTCATCATCACCCATGCTAGGTCAGCCCAAGCAACATCAAACCATCATCATGCATGGCGTCATCATCAACAAGTGCAATTTCCAAGGGCTAGGGCATGACATCATGAGGGAGGAAGGCTCAACAACCTTTCCAAAGAGGTGTACCATAATATCCAAGTGCAATATCATCCAAGCAAACCCAAATATGCTCAGGGGGTGCATTGTCCAATCTATGGGCTTCTTGCTCTCTCAATGGCATATCAAGCTATATCTGCAATATTTTTCCAACATCCAAGGTCTAGGAGGTGTGGAAAGGTGCCCCAAGGCATGTCAAATCATCATAGGGTCCAACGCTCTGCATCAAGTGTGCAACATCCTCTATACAATGTATAATGTCATGGGCATCATCATGAAAACATTCTCCAAAGGACCATGTCAAGGAACACAATGACCAAATATGTTCACATAATCAAGTAAGAACAACAACTACAAGATACAAAATCCATCAGGATCATAAAGTAAATGACAACTCAATACAGAAGCCACAAAAACAATTCACATTAGGTATCTTTTTCAAACTTCACACTAGCTCAAGATTTTATGAAATTTGCCAATTTTAGGTATGGGAGGACCATCATAAGACCCTATTAGGTGTGCCAGTACCCATGTAGAGAGATGGTTCATGTGAAACCCTTCAAATTGCAAGTATAATGAATGCAGTGACATGGGGTTTACTTCATGGTCATAGAGTCATTGGCATGCAAGGTAACCGTGCTATGTCCATTTCCATGAGTGCCTTTGTAGAGGGAGCACTTATCGATTGAGATACGATTTCCTCAGCAGTGTGTGTATTCCAAACCCCTTCTTTCCTTTTGATATTCTTTTATTTCTTTTCAAGTCCCCTTTTCGGGTTTCAAGCTTTTATTATTCTTCTTACTAGGATTAAGTCCTTTTGATTGATATGCATTCAATACATTAGGGCTAGGGGTGATTCACGCAGACCTTTGGCTTTTGACTTAGTCATTTATTATCCCATTAGTTCTTATTTCTTTTATAACATTCTTTCTTTTCATTTTTTATAGTAGCTGCATCAACCTCGACATTCTATCCCTTCTTCTCATAGGAGAATGAATCACATGCCTTTTTTGGGTACATGTAACAACCATTACCGAAATATAGGACAACGAAAGGAATAGATATGAAAAGGTTTAAGTTTGGAGGGGATTGTTACATTACCATTATCAAGGCCTCCATGTAGTACCCTTTTTCCCTAAGAGTGACAACATTAAACTAGGACACAAATGATGGCCACCAAGGTGAAATAAGGAAAAAAGTATAACTTCCAAGCAATCACGATCTATTATATAACTTTCAACCCATGATCCTCACCTCAATTCTTAATGCATTAAATGTGACACTTTATATGAAATAACGACTAATGTACATCGTGTGCTAGACCATCATCATAAGATGAATCATGTTCATCTAATGAAATGGATTGAGGTGTGCAATGATGAGGGGAGAGGTATATGAGGGGATGATGTCTGTGGAGAATGATGATGATCATCTTTGGAATCACTGTCTTCATTGTGGACCATGAGACATGATGTCCTCTATTTATCTCGAGGTGAGAGGAGGGTAACAAATAAACTTAAAGGACGAGTGCTAGTTCTGCACTTATAATTCCGATTTTATCAAATGTCAATATTTAGTGGTCATTTCTCTATTTATTTTTTGAGGCCGTCGATGCCCTTCATGCCTAGTATGGAATGGTCAAACTCAAAGCCTTTTGATTTCACAAATTATGCCTCAAACTAGGCTTTGAGATAGGTTGTTTAACAATCTAGGAAAATATGCAGGGAGAACCACTTGGAGAGGTGGAGGATGCAACTTTCAATAGTGAAGTGATGTTTGGAGCCACTTCCAAACTTTGACTCTTTAGAAGATGTGAGGCTCATTTGTGGGGGTTTCCTTTCCTCATTTCTCTATGGACATTTTGCTATCAAGATGGTGGTTGCTTCTATCTCACACTCTTCACAATTCCTTTGATCATAAAACTCAATTAATCACAAAAATAAAATATTACAAGAGGATATTGATTGCAATTTTGTGATTGAGCTATGATGAGTATAATTGTCATAAGCACCTCTATTAAAACCTATGGAACTTGCAAAAAGCTAAAAACTAGTAGAGGACCCAACTCTTGACATAGGGGATTTAGATACCAAAAAACTCGTTATTAATAATCATCAAAAACACCTCTAACAAAACCTATGCAACTTGCAAAAAGATCAAAACTAATAGATGACACAACTATTGACATAAGGGATTTGGATAAAAAAAACCTTGATTCAAGCCTAGCATAGTTGCTTCTTCCATAGTGAATGGTAATTGCAAGCCTAGCATAGTTGCTTCTTCCATGTAAGGCTTTGTAAATCATGGATTCAACATGCTTGAGACAAGCATAAATATCCATTATCAAGTTCCTTAAGGTAGCCTTACTGATAACTACACAATGAGTTTCCACCTCTGCAAAGCAACAAAGTAATCAATATTAAATCCTTTATGGGACTAGGGGTGTTATAAGTTGACATGCATTTGTTTTTTCAAAATACATCTAGAATCTTAGTAGTTGTGAATTGATTATTTTATTTCTATGAATGTTTGTTCATCTCCAAGTTATGTATCCAATGTACCAATGTAAAACGACTTGCTTGATTTCAGCCTATAGCCAAGTAAAATAGAATACATGTTCATCCTCTTCAAAGGATTGATGTTATATATAGTGATTTTTGTTTTTTAAGGAATGAAGAGGCAAGTTCTTATTCTCTTTTTAGACTTTTCCTCAACTTCTCTCCCAAGGTGTAAAAGAAGCGTTTAGGCATATAATTAGTACCAAGTGATGCATTTACCAACTTTTGTCTTTTTGATGCCAGTGTATCTCCTTTTGAAGTAAAGGCTTTAAATACTTGTGAGGTAAATGCATCTTTTCCACTATCCCCCAAATGCTTTCCTTGACATATTTTCTATAAATTTCCACAAATCTAACCAAATTTCTAGTCAATTCTATGTCTATAACTTGTACTATGTCATCTTTTGTCGTCATTAAATGTTAAGTAATTAAGAAACTCATTAATTCCTCCTATTTTGCTTATTATTCCTTTTTTCCTAGCACTATAGTAGGGATTTCTGTTTTTAATTCTCACAATACATTAAGAAGTTCCTCAATTAGACAATCCTATGAAAGTAATAATTGACACTCTATATCAAATATTTGATACTTTGCTCTGAATTTTAATTCCAAAGATGCGCTATTTTGCTTTACATGTTTGGTAGTTATTGAAAAACTTAAATAAACAAGATGTAGCAAAAACAAATTTCGTGCAAGAGTTATTCATAAAGTTAGGGAAACCATCTTAGATATCCTATGGTCCCTATAGAAAACCAAAAAACTTTGAAGATTTTGTAAATGGAAACCAAGTTTTGAAGATAGAAGATTAATCATAGAGACAATTAAAGCAAAAATTGAGAAATTAAGAGACCATATGATCCCAATAGAAGAGTAGGAATTTCTAATAGAAATTAAGCTTTATCTTGTCGATCACTCTGATAACGAATATAGAAAGCTATTGTCAAATAATGATCATTTATTCCCCCACCCCCATGAAAGGATGGATCAATTGAAGTAAACCTCTATGAGGCATAGAGAGGCAATACATGTTTAGCAGGTTTTAATGGAGTATAAGTAACCACCAGGGATATATCATGAAGGTCGACTATCAGTTCTTGAGTAGAGGATAAAAAACAATATAGATTGTTAAGGAGTGATATGGGGGATAATAAACCACCGAGATGGTTATTAAAATAATTTTCTTGGAGGGGGGTTCAAAACTTGTTACGGATCCCCTAAATGGAGGGGTCATGAGTACATCCTAGATGGATAACAATATACAATGATTCAAAATAATCCAGAGGGGGGTTGGGTATGTATACCTCTATAGACTTTAGCAGTCAAATCATTGTGCGGGAGGGGTCCCTTGTCCCACAAACAAGGGGGTCTCATACACCAATTTGTTGCCTGGCTCAGCCGTGACCTTAAAATTGTATTATTATTATTATTATTATTATTTTTTTCTATTTTTTATTTATTTTATTTTTATTTTTATTTTTTTATGACTAGGGGAATCAACAACGGTGACAGTATCGTACTCGCGTGACATGGGGTTGAATCCTGCCGGCTACCTTATAACCCCTAGGGAGAATCGCACAGCCCGCAAGCACGACTTCGGATAAATTGAGGTTTGAACTCGTGACCTGCGTAACAACACAAACACCTTAACAATACGTTCGCTGGCCACTAGAGCAAACCCCTGCGGGCCTTATTATTATTATCATCATCATTATAATATTCTTTGCGCATGGTTCAATGAGAGGGGGTTGTATCCCCCCAAGCGAAAAATCATAGATAGGTTTTTATCGAGCTGTTATTCTCGGTATGGTTTTCACATTTGACGGTTTTATGACACACAATTTTGTGGTCCATTGTAATGTAATTATAGTTAAGGAACTATGGTTGAATTCTAATCCAGGGTTAATGGATTAGGGATTTTTTGGATGTCATGAGATCAATATCAACATATATATATATATATATATATATATATATATATATATATATATATATATATATATATATATATTGTAAACAATGAAGAAGATGCATATAATTAGAGATGCAGCTCTAAAAAAGACTATTGGTTTTTCTAGTTGGGTTTCTAGGGTAAATCTTTGTGTATATGTGTGATTTCATTTGTTTTTCTTTTCCGTGTTAAGAATCTGTGTGTGTGCATTGCATTGTAGTAAAAGGTTTAAAAACTTACAAACTTCATGCATGTTTTTGGGTCAACCAAGTAGAGGGAAGATTAGATAGCAAATAAGGCCATCATGCTCAAAATTGATAGGATGCTTGAGGTCATAATAGGCTCACATGTGGAAGAAAATGACGGGTAAAAACGTGATTTATCTTAAACCCCTTGGTGATAATTTCAAGCTGGTCTTAATTGGGATATTGAGGGGGGCTTGCCAATCCCTTCCCTTGATGTCACTTTATTCCAATAAATGACTTGGATTAGATTTCATCATATGATCATTAAAATATGCAAGTTGTGATTATCCTCCCATACTCCCATAAGGGGGGAATGTGACGGGGAGGCTCCACCACCTTTCTTCCCCTTTCTAATTACTTAACTCTCTTTCATGCAAGTGAAGTGCCATCATTCTTGACCGTTAGCAAATAGGGAGAGCCAAGATGAAGAAGACCAAAAGTCTCCATCATTGGTTTCTCTCTAGGATTTCGCAAGAGACCTAAATCACCCTATTTAAAAGGAATTATTGGTCAAAAGATCAAGAGAGGATGGGTTTTTCCATACAATGTGTACTAATTGATCTCCACTTGTAGATTTTTATGCCAATGACAAAGAATGAGACACACAATTTTACTTTACTAAACTTTGCTAGCAAGAAAGCTAAATAGGGCTTGGAGAGAGGAGAAGAGAAAAACCAATAACTTATGTTTCTTGATGGATCATCCAAAAATGAAGTGGAAGACTAAAAAGAGAAGGTCCAACTTCAATAATTCTACACACAAGACAAACAAAAACACCTTCTCTTCTCCACAATAACAAACCTTAGATCTAACTCACAAAATAAAGTAGAAATCCTTCTAATTGTACTTAATCAATTCAATTCAATGAACATATGTGAAGTCACATTAACCCGACACAAGTGAATGTGAATGGGTGTGGGGAGGATATTCTATTACAACTTTTAGAAAATATGCAATAATGGATCCATACCTTGCTATGATGAAGATGGCTACAAGTCCTTTCTCCTTGGAGTTCATTCCTCTTAAGTGTCTCTCTAGTCTAAAGGTCTTGAATAGTTCCACCCAATCCTCCAATTTTTTTTTGGAAAAGTGGATATACAGGTGCAAATTAGGCATTCCTTTGTATGAGAAGTAAAGGGGGAAGGTGTGTGGGAGCTAGGGGTGGGGAAGGTGATTCTATTACGAGTATAAAATATACAATAATGGATTCATACGTTGCTATGTTGAAAATGGCACCAAGTCCTTTTTCCTTGGCTCTCTAGTCCAAAGGTCTTCAGTGGTAATCAATCCTCCACACAAAAATTGGAAAAGTGGATACAAAGGTGAAAATTGGGCATTCCTTTGCATGAGAAGATCAAATTCTATGACAAGATTTCTATCGTGTCTAGAAAAGAGCCAAGACTAATCCAAAAGTTCTCAATCACATGTGAAGGTAGCATTTTTATAGGCTTCTTGGTCTTCTTAGGTTTTTTTACATGATTAGGTCCACATTATAGAGTTTTCTTGAAATACATGTGCCATGGGTGCACCTTAAGCGATCAACTTTGAAAAAATCAACCTCAAGAGCATGACCTTGTCAAAAGGGACAACACTAGAAATAGTCTATTATGAACACTAGTAGCACTAGAAACTTTCCAATATGAGCGATGATATAATTAACCATGAAAATGCAATAATTTCTCAAAGTTTTAGGATTCCTTGATACTTCCATATTGTTGGGATTTGGTGACAACAAATTACCAAGAACAGATTTGGATCCTATTATTCTTCATTGGTTACAACCAAATAGACCAAGTTAGAATATGGATAGGGGTTGCATTTATTAATCAGTTTCTTGTGTGAATGTATAAATTCATGTAAGCTCGTAGAGGCAAAATGATCGAGTGTGAGTGAGCTGATGTAATCTCCATGATCTGAATAATAAGACAACCGATGCCTATGCTTGATGGACGTAGCCCAACGTTTGGGTGAACCACGTGAAATCCCTGTGTTTCTTATATGTGTGATTGTTAATTATCATTGTGAATTGCGTTTTCCACGTTTGCAATTCTAACAAGTGGTATCAGAGCGGAGCGTTGGAGATCCGTGAGGCCATCCGTAGTGCCAAAACCATGAGGCCATCCACAGGAGCTGAATCTCCGTGTATAAAACAAGGACGAGAGAGAGCGTTGGTTCAAGTCAGCGTTGGGCGTGAGGGAGCGCTGATTAGCCGCCCCTTACGTTTTCTTCAAATTCCAATTTTCAGCGCTGGTTTATTTTGATAAGAGGAGCACTGCGTTGAGAAGCCGATCCTTAAAAATATTCGTATCGTTATTTAAAAGTTAAGGTACAAAGATTTTTTGGCTTCTTCCAAAATTGAATTTCCTTTTTAAAAAAATGTGAAAGTCAAGTCATGTGGAGGCTTCTTTTAAAATGTATATTTGGAATTTAATATAATATTGGAAGGAGTACCTTTATGTGAGGTGGATCACGTGAATGTTTTGTTGAAGTCAAAGAAAAGGTTAAAAGGTTAAAGACTGGATAAAAGGTATATAAGTTTTTTATTATTTTAAACCTTTTGTGGTTATCATTTAACCTTATTTATTAAGGATCTACATTTAACCTTATTTATTACTCCTCCACATTTAAAAGGATTTTTTATAAGCAGTGGGTATTGGGAGATTTTTTGTGTTAATGGCTAAAATGTAGAGTTCGAAGTTTGAAGTTGAAAAGTTCAGCGATAAAAGAAACTTTGAGCTTTGGAAGCTCAAGATGCGAGATTTACTGGTGCAACAAGGGTTGCAAAAACCATTGACAGGCAAGTCAAAGAAACTAACAACCATGACATAATGGTAATGGGAAGATCTGGATGCGAAATCTCTTAGTACAATTCGCTTATGTTTGGCGGATGAAGATCTGTTTAATATCGTAGGAGAGGATACAACATCATGCTTATGGAGCAAGTTGGAAAGTTTATATATGACGAAGTCATTAACGATCAAAATCTACTTGAAGAGACAATTGTACAGTTTGCGGATGAAAGAAGGTACAAAAATTGCGGACCACTTAAATACCTTCAATACCCTTATAGTTGAATTGACTAGTATGGAATTTAAATTCGAAGATGAAGATAAGGATATTACACTATTGTGTTCATTGCCTGAATATTGGGACAATCTAGTCACCTCTATTAGCTTTAGCTCAACATAAGTTTTATATTATGACTCTGTTGTGGGAGCTTTGTTGGCTGAGGAGATGAGGAGAAAATCTAGTAAAGAAACCTCAACTTCAGAGGCGATGCTGGTCAGAGGTCGAACTAAAGAGAAAAATGAGAGAGGTTTTTCTTGATCTAAGTCAAGACACAAAAAGGGTAAAGCAAAATGTTGGTACTATGGTAAAACGAGACATCTCAAGAAAGATTGCTGGAAGAGAAAGGAATATGAGGAAAACTCTACGAAGGAAGCAAATTTGGTTGTAACAAATTTATGTATGAATGATCACATTTTATCCATTTCTAGTGATTTACAATATCAAGAAAAATGGTAGTTAGATTCAGGTGCGTCCCACCACATGTGATCACATATAAATTGGTTCATTTCTTACCAATCTATTGATGAGGGTGTAGTGTTTATGGGAAATGATATTCCCTGTAAAACTGTTGGGGTTGGAAGTATTAGAATCAGTATGTTCGATGGTATTGTTAGGGAATTAACAGATGTTAGATATGTACCTGAGCTTAAATCAAATTTGATTTCATTAGGAGTGTTGGATTCTTGTGGATATAAGTATACATGTCAAGGTGGAGCACTCACATTGTCGAAAGGTAGTTTAGTAGTGATGAAGACAACAAAGGTTGATAACCTTTATAAGATGGAAGGGAGTATTGAAGTGGAATCTAAAGTGACAGATGTATCTTTTTGTTTACGACATAAACATCAATGTCATAAGAGCAAGAAATAATTGCAGGTATTGGTAAGCGGTAAATCATTTTCAGACTTAAAATCTTTGTTTCTGAATTCCTACTTGTTTTATATCTCTGCAAGTTATGATGATGGTATAAAGGGATGTTGTGTGTGGGATCGTACTTCTCACAAGGTCATCATTGACAGAGATATAGCATGTATGGAACAACCAAAAGGGTTGATTCAAGATCGCAACGGTAAATTTGTTTGCATGCTAGAAAATTCATTGTATGGTCTACTGGTACCCAGACAAATATACAAGAGGTTTGAATCCTTCATAGTGAGTCAGAATTTTTCAAAGGGTAGGAATGAATATACGGTTTATAGTACATTCATAATGTTGATGTTTTTTGCTGATGATATGCTCGATGCAAGATGAAGCATGGATAAAATCAGTAAGAAAATGACTCAGGTGGACAAGACAATTCAGATGAGGGATCAAGGAGCAGCAAAACAAATTATGGGCATGGAAGTACATAGAGATGGTAATGGTAAGTTGTGGTTGGAGTTCACTATGAACATTGTAAAACCAATTTTTATCCCTCTTGCTTTCCATTATAAGTTTTCTTACAGCATAGGGCATGTCTATAAAGAAGATAAAGGTTATGTCTCGTGTAAGTTCAGTAGGAGGTCTGTTGTATGCGATGAAATGGTTAAGACCATATGTTTCACATGTTAATGATGTTGTCAGATACGTGACAGATTCAGGTGCTACAGTGAAATGGGTGCTTCAGCATTTGAGAAGCACAAATGTCACCTATAATGGTTACACTGAGATGGTCCGTGATAATTGTAATGTATATTTTACAGGTGTTTTGTATAGGAGGAGATATATCACTAAATATGTATCACAACATAGTTTTGGAAGACATGTTGGAGGTGGAGTGACCCCTTAGGAAATCCAAACTCGTGCAAGTCACACAGGCGAGATCATGAAACTAGTTTTATTAGAGAAGCTGTAGTGGTGCTTGGCTTCTCTTGGCTTGTAGAAAAGGTGATGACCAAAAGGAAGGATCAAGGTATTAGGTTAATTGTTGTCAAGGTGGAGATTGTTGGGATTTGGTGACAAAAAATTACCAAGAACATATTTGGATCCTATTATTCTGCGTTGGTTACAACCAAATAGACCAAGTTAGAATATGGATAGGGATTGCATTTATTAATTAGTTTCTTGTGTGAATGTATAAATTCATGTAATCCCATAGAGGAAAAATGACTGAGTGTGAGTGAGCTGATGTAATCTCCATGATCTGAATAATAAGACAACCAATGCCTATGCTTGGTGGACATAGCCCAACGTTTGGGTGAACCACGTGAAATCCTTGTGTTCCTTATATGTGTGATTGTTAATTATCATTTTGAATCGTGTTTTCCGCATTTGAAATTCTAACACATATTAGATTGTTCAAAATTCAATAATTTAATTTATAAAATAATAGAGATGGGTGTTTTATTAATTTATGATAAAATATTAACACAAAAATAAAAACAACAAAATAACAAATAACAAACATATAAAAATCACGCACACACACACACACACACATGCAAGGTCAATATCATGTACACATACACATATATGCAAGGTCAATATCATGTTTTAATGTGAGTCATAAATTATGTGTCGATAAAGATAGATGCTCCCTAATGCATGAAGCCAATAGTGCATTGCGTGGTAAAAATATATTATGTTTTTTCTTCATCGAAATGGTATTTTGAGAGTCTAGAGAGGAAGTATCTTGTAAGATAGAGAACAATGGAATCACTTGCAAACACAACGAAAATGGATCTCCTCCTTTGATTGGATTCATGGTTTTCTTGTAAGATTGGCTCTTTGGTTTTCTATGTTTTACCTATCTGTCTAAGCTCTACAACACCCCAACGTTGCGTTGATGTTCCTTGTGTTTATTTTCTTTCTCCTAACAAACCTTGTGTTTTGAACACTTTAGCACTACAATGCTTATAATTGGCATATTTTAGTGTTAGAGTGCTCTTAATATAGGGTTATATGTGGTGTTCTTGTGAAGGGTTACCCACATGTTTTCTCTTAGTTTTCTCTATGGAACTGCACTTTCATTTGTTCTAATGTTGTTGCACCTTTGTTGTACCTATTCTTTGAGTTCCATTTAACTTTTTAAAATGGAAAAATAAAGAATTACTAGGGAAATTTTCTACTCTTTGTATTAGATCACCTTGTGTTTCTTATTGCCTTCATATTTACTAGAATTTTGCAAATTAGTGATTAAGAAAAAATAAAACATTTGTTGCTTTATTTTTGAAGAACTTTTATTTTTAGTGTTTCTTTCCAAGTGCATTTTGTTTATATGCAATATCACAAATCAACACATGTTGTGTTAGGATATTCATACACTTAGGAGTTAGTTAAGATCAACTTGATTTAATGTATCTTTAGG
The DNA here is from genome assembly GCA_009831015.1 of Picea engelmannii. NCBI lineage: Eukaryota > Viridiplantae > Streptophyta > Pinopsida > Pinales > Pinaceae > Picea > Picea engelmannii. The sequence continues at coordinate 188,307 of ML777782.1, forward strand.
TAAATTGTGTTTCTTTAGTGTGTTTCCTCAATATGCATTTGTAGTTATGTAATCGGATGGTCAAAATATGTTTTAGACATAAATTGATCCGATGATCATATTCTCTTTGATACTAATGGTTATATTGATCCACAACTTAACATTCGATTGGTACATGATCTCTATTTAAAGAGAACATATGATCATTTGCCGATGATCGATTGTGATAAATCCTTATGTAAAGTTTCTTATTTTTGCATTAATATATTGCCTCAAGTGGGACCATACACTGTTCCCCTATTTAAGGGTTTCAACCACATAAAAAAATTGTGTACCGATCTTTGATCTGTTTGTGTGAATGAATTAAGGTGTTTGATTTGTGTGGAAATATAACACCTGAAGGATCATGAAGTAAAATTAAACAAGGTAATCCACTTGCCTATGTTTGGTAGTGAAGCATGGGATCACATTCTTGATGAGAAAAGGAATGCATTACAACCTAAAAGTGAGAAGTGCATTTTTGTTAGATATTTCAAAGATGTAAAATGTTACAGACTTATTCAATCTAATTTTAATGAAATTATTATGAGAGATGTTAAAGTTTGTTGAAAGTCTCTCGACTTGCGAGCCTAATTTGGGGCTTGTGTTGTATTTGGCCCGTGAGCCATCTTCAATGTTTGTGCCAACTTTTCTATTAGTGATCATATTCTGGTTTATTTTTTAGATGATGAAAATGAGGATGAAAGTTGACCTTTGCCTACTCACCTTCTTCAAGTTGGGTCCATTGAACATGAACTTGCACTAGCACCACTGCTTCCCAAATGGATCCATACAACATAAGAAACTAGTGATTTTTCTGGTGATTCTATAGATCAACGTTGTACACATTCATCGTTCCAATGAGCCTCCTCTCTTTTGGCTCAAGTTTTAGAGACTCATGATCTAGAAACAATTGTAGAAGATTCCAACCATCCAAATTGGGACATAACAATGAATGGAGAATATCGTTCCTTAATAACAATCTATAATTGGGATCTTGTATCTCTTCGGAAAGGAAGAAAACTTGTCGTATGTAAATGGGTGTATAGCACTAAGTGTGCATTAGATGGAAGTGTTGAAAAAGGCGTAGTTAGTTGCCAACATTTTTTCTCAAGTTGAAGGGATTGATTATAATTGTAGTGTCTTTGATCCAAAACCTTTGTAATTGAACACATAGGCTGGTGAGACGATTGGTACCAAATGTAAATGTATTGAACATTTACGCTGATGAGTCAAGGACACCTGGTTTTGGGTTGTGTGAAAATAAGTGTTATAAAAGAATAGGTTGCACACATTTAATGTGTTGCATGCACCTGGGTAAGTGTACACATTACACTATGTTGCTCGTACTTGGGTTAGTGCGTGAGAATGAATGGATACATATGTAGGTCGGAGAGATGTGGCTATGAGGTTGGTGAGCCTATAAACAAATAGGCCAGAATGCCTATCCATGTAATCATAATCTTGAATATTAATATAATATTGCATCACTGCGCACTATCTGACTCAGACGAAAAGAGATGGGGGGCCTACTCCACCGAGAAAGGGAAAAGGGGGTGAGTCGTAAGTGTTAGGAAATATTTTATAATATTTCTAAGAAAAATGTAAATGCCAGACATATTATTTTATCCTAAGTTCTCGAGGATAGGGAATGAGTCACCAAGTGGCTTAAAACTACTTTTGAATGTGACAAGTGTCAAGTTGAAGGCATGCAATATATATTGTTGGCCTTAGTGTACTTTGGGGAGAGTTTTCCATTATTCATGTTGCAAGCTCTTGTGAGAAGAAGGGGGTTGGACTGTATGGAAAATATGATTATTACTCTATCTGCACAAAGAAGCGTGTAGGGGGTGGTGGAATGTAATCTATGTTACTGTCAAGGAGGAGGTTTGACAGACTGTGAGAAGTCTCTCTGGGTGAGATATTGGTTTTTATGAAGTGGTTGTCAGACAATGGGAATACTCTCCAGGTGAGAGTATTGTTGACATTTGTTCCCTGGTGTGTTGAGAATTAGACACAGGGTCCGCATAATTCCTGTCCGACCTATTGCTGGTAACCATGGGAAGGGAAGTGGAGAAATCGAAGGACCGATGAGTAGAGAAAGGGAACACTTCCTTGGGTGTGACAGGTGCGTGGGGAATGAGGGAATGTAGGCTAGTTACAACAACGTGAACCGAGGATTGGGAAATTTTGTTGAGTCTCATACCTTAGTGTGTCACTAGAAGCCTATTTCCCTGGTGGATTTGAGTCCCAGCTCGGGGGTGACCTATTGCTGAAAGCTTATGAGAAACAACGTCTATGGCTAGGAGGAACGTCTGAGTCAAGGCCGTAGTTGGTGACTTATAAAAGTTAAGTGTTCTTTATGTGCTTGTATTGTTTAGTGTGTGCTTGCTTGTTTATCTGTGTTTGACATGGGTTAATTATTGTATGATGTTGCATATAGTTATTTTTGTTAGTCTGTTTAATGATGCTTGCACCTATAAGTATGGTGCATATAGCCTGTATTGTAACTATGCTTGGATATAACCAATGTGGTTAGTTTTTCTTGCTACATTAACTTGGTGATTTTGGTTATGAGCCGTTAAGAAGAGGATTGAGTAGTTGAGTGCACGAGATTCCGTCCTGTGCACACCAAGAGGGCTGAAATTTTTGTGTGCGCGAACAAGGAATTTAGTTTCCGTACATGTTGAAATCTGAGTTGGTGCATGATGCCTAAATGGATGTGCGTGCAATATGCTGGTACGTGCAGTTAGTGAGTTATTTCCACCCCTTAATTTTGTAACGAAAAGAGAAGTTTTCTTCCACTGATTTAAGTTGTGTGGCACGACTCAAGTTTGGGCTGAGAGCATTACTCCAAGTGTTATTGTGCGGACTTTTGATAGAGTGGAATCTGTGCAGTGTATCTTGGGATAGTATTGTGTGACATGGACCAAACTCTATGGTTGGGGAGATTACAAATTGGTATCAGAGCATAAATAAGGTGGTAACGAGACTCGGTGGGAGACTGGGTACGTTATAGATTGGTATCAGAGCATAAATAAGGTGGTAACAGGACTTGGTGGGAGATTGGGTACGTTAAAATAATGAAACCTTTGCCCCGGTAGCCAAAATTAATTCCATATACCTTGTTCTATCCCTTGCCACCTCACATAAATGGGAGGTCAATTAGATAGATGTTAAATTTGTCTTATTGCATGGGAATTTGCAAGAATAAATTCACATGGAACAACCTCCTGGTTATGTTCAGAATGACTTCGTCATTGTTTTCCAAATTAAAAATCTTTGTATGGTCTTGAGCAAGCTCCTTGGTCTTAGTATGCTAAAATGGATAGCTTTGTTCTTAACACCAATTTTTTCTAGATGCCATTTTGACCTTAATGTTTATACGAAGAAAGTAGGTAACCATATCATAATACTTGTTCTTTATATTGATGGCCTTGTTCTCATTGGTAGTGACCCCAAATTTTTAAACCATGTGAAATCCAACCTTAAGAAAAAAATTGCAATGACAAACCTAGGTTATTTTCATTATTTCCTTGGCCTCCAAGTATTGCAAACCAAGGAAGAAATTTTCCTTTCCTAGTTTAAGTATGCATGTGACATTCTTCGGCACTTTCACATTATAGATTATAAACGAACCCCATTTCCCTTCCAAGTTTGAGTCAATCTTGTTGCCATTTGTACTATACCCGAAGTATATGACACTTTGTAAAGTCAATTAATTGGTATCCTTTTGTATTTGATTCATACTTGTCTTGATATATCCTTTGTTTTTAGTCTTGTTGCTTGGTATATGTGAACACCCCATGAGAGCCATTGGAAAGAAACCAAAATGATACTTTGGTATATCCGGGGTACAATTCAGTTTGGGATACATTACAGTTCAGGGAGGATTCCTTTGTTGGTTGGTTTTAGTGATTCCAATTAGGCTGGTGACTCTAATGATTGGAACGATAGGTTATATTTTCAATCTTGGTTTTGAACCGGTCACTTTGGCTTGTAAGAAACAACAATATCTTGCTCTTTTTTTAGTAGAAGCATAATATCGATTGACAGTTAATGAAAATCAAGAGGCCTTGTGGATTTGATATATATTCTTTCCAAGTTTCGATTCCAATAGTAACATCCAAACACACTCTGGTGTGACAATCAAAGTGCCATCAAGCTTGCCAAAGATCCAGTTCAACATCATTGCAGTGAACAAATTGAGATACACATACACTTCATCAGAAAGCTTATTCAAGATTGTATTCTCAATAGAAGTGACATTTTCTAAACTTTGAATTATGTTAGGAGTTTGAGAAGTTACCATCAAGGGGGGATAATCTCTAATATCTCATTCCTTCTCCTATTGCATGAACTTTGTCAATATTTCAAGCCTATCCAAAGTTGTTCTTAAGGGGGGAAGCTAGGATATTTAGACACTTAGGAGTTAGTTAAGATTAACTTGGTCTAATGTGTCTTTAGGTAAAGTGTGTTTCTTTAGTATGCATTATTATGCACTTGTAGTTATGTAATCCGAAAATCGTGATATGTTCTAGATATTAAGTGATCCATTGGTTCATATTCTCTTCGATACTAACGACTATATTGATCTGTGGCTTAGCACCCAATCGGTCCATGATCTCATATTTAAAGAATATGGAGGGTCATTTGCTAAAGATTGATTGTGAGAAACACTTATGTACAAATATTCCAGTGCCTAAACCCCAAAGGTACAGTGTAAGGATTTGTATATAGTTGTTTCTCCTCTAATATTTTTTAATACCATGTCAACATGTTGTACATGATCTTCCCAAGATTTGTTTTTATATTAGTATACCATCAAAAAATACTAACACAAATTTTTTGAGGAAGGGTTTGAAGATAGAATTCATCAAGCTTTGAAATGTGGAAGGTGTATTAGTAAGGCAAAATGATATCACCAAAAAATCATAATGACTTTCATGTGTTGTAAATGTTTTTTTGGGGATGTCTTCTTGCTTCATTACGATTTTATGATATTCGTAGATCCAACATGGTAAACAAAATTACTCCCTCTAGTTCATCTAATAATTCATCAATGACATGAATATGAATCTTGTCTTTAATGGTAATCTTGTAGAGCTCTAGTCTAGACACATACACCATTAACCTTATTTTTTGTAAACCATCACCACCGGTGAAGAAAAGGAACTTCGGCTAGATTGAATGATGCCATCCTTTAACATTTTTTCAACCATATGCTCAATTTCACTCTTTTGTGTATACATGTATATGTAAGGTCTAATATCAGGTGGTACACTTGTCGATTGCAAATGAATAGGATGGTCATGATCTCGAGTAGGTGGAAGACCCTTAAGCATTTTTCCAAATATCTTGGAACGATTGTCAATAAATTTTTGGAGATACATGAGAATGTAGGGTCTAGATGATTGAACATATAGTGAGCAGAATTGTGCAATTACACCATGGTGTCCCTTTTTTTAACAATTTTGTCATGTTATTAGAGCTTATCATTTCAGAGGGCTTCCCTTGGATACCTCTGATTTCAAGTTCCTTTCCTTCTGAGGAAAATCTCATGAAAATTTCTTGAAAATCAAGAGCCATTATTCCCTATGATTGTAACTATTGGACCCCTAATACAACATTGGAACCACCCATTTGAATTTTTATCCAATAAATAATCCCCCATAGTGAGCTTAATAATATGTCACTTCCTTGGACAATTTATGATAGCTCCATCTACAAATATTACTTGAAACTCACGTTCTAGATATATAAACCAATTGAGAAGTTTGGCTAATTTTCAATTAATGAAGTTATGGGTACTATGAGAATCAAGGGGGGATAAGCTCTAATATCTCATTCCTTGTCCTATTGTGTGAACTTTTTCAATCTTTCAAGCCTATCCCAAGTTGTTCTTAAGGGGGGATGCTAGGATATTTACACACTTAGGAGGTAGTTAAGATCAACTTGGTCTAGTGTGTCTTCAGGTAAAGTGTGTTTCTTTAGTATGCATTATTATGCATTTGTAGTTATGTAATCCGACGGTCATGATATGTTCTAGACATAAAGTGATCCATTGGTTCATATTCTCTTCGATACTAACGAATGTATTGATCCATGGCTTAGCACCCAATTGGTCCATGATCTCATATTTAACGAGTATGGAGGGTCATTTGCTAAAGATCAATTGTGAGAAACACTTATGTACAAATATTCCAATGCCTAAACCCCAAGGTACAGTGGAAGGATTTGTATATAGTTGTTGCTCCTCAAATATTTTTAATACCATGTCAACATATTGTTCATGATATTCCCAATATTTGTTGTATATTAGTATACCATCAAAAAATACTAACACAAATTTTTCGAGGAAGGGTTTAAAGATAAAATTCATCAAGCTTTGAAATGTGGAAGGTGCATTAGTAAGGCCAAATGATATCACCAAAAACTCATAATGACTTTCATGTGTTGTAAAGGTTGTTTTGTGGATGTCTTCTTGCTTCATTATGATTTGATGATATTCGGAGATCCAACATGGTAAACAAGATTACTCCCTCTAGTTCATATAATAATTCATCAATGACATGAATATGAATCTAATCTTTAATGGTAATCTCGTAGAGCTCTCTAAAATATGGATAGATACACCATTAACCTTATTTTTGTAAACCATCACCACTGGTAAAGAAAACAAACTTCAGCTAGATTGTATGATGCCATCCTTTAACATTTTTTCAACCATATGCTCAATTTCACTCTTTTGTGCATATGGGTATCAATAAGGTCTAATATCAGGTGGTACACTTGTCGGTTGCAAATGAATATGATGGAAATAATATCGATTAGGTGGAATACCTTTAGGCATCTTTCCAAATATCTTGGAATGATTTTCAATAACTTTTTGGAGATACATGGGAACAGAGGGTCTAGATGTTTGAACATATAGTGAGCACAATTGTGCGATTACACCATAGTGTCCCTTTTTTATAATTTTTTTCATGTTGTTAGAGCTTATCACTTTAGAGGGATTCCCTTAGATACCTCTAATTTCAAGTTCCTTTTCTTCTAAGGAAAATCTCATGAAAAGTTCCTGAAAATTAAGAGACATTATTCCCTATGATTGTAACCATTGGACCCCTAATACTACATTGGCACCACCCATTTGAATTGTTATCCAATAAATACTCCCCCATGGTGAGTTTAATAATATGGCACTTCCTTGGATAGTTTATGGTACCTCCATCTGCAACCATTACTTGAAACTCAAGTGCTAGATACATAAAGCAATTGAGAAGTTTGGTTAATTTGCAATTAATGAAGTTATGGGTACTATGCGAATCAATCAACATTGTTACCTTTTTTGTTAGGGTCTTACCCTAACCCACTTACTTAGATACTTTATTAATGTATGCGTCCACCTTCCTTGAATAAGGCCCATTAATAGTTAGTTAATAGTCACTAAAACCTTACATTGTTTGCCTCCCTGACTGATTTTAAGAGATTTTGCTTGGGTCAACAAGCTCCTCATTTTTTTTAATTTTTTTAAGATGTGTTTTGACATATTTAAATAACATAGTGATATGTCATCCAATGGGTAAAAGTGTGGTTGGGAAGAAGACACGTAGGAAATATAAGTGGAATCACATTGTTGGAAACCCTTGTAACCCATGTTGGTACCCCTTCAAGTAGTACCACATTAAACAATACATGTATGAGAAATATCAATTCCACGTACCCTTGGGTATATAGGAAGTC
>ML777782.1:290956-308012 GCA_009831015.1 Picea engelmannii
ACATAAATGTACAATTCCAAGATGATTCCAAATGAAAATGTCTCCTTGGTATATATAGGAGACTAGGAGGTATAATTACAACTAATGAAATAAAGACGACATAAATAAAATAACATTACTAATGTAATATGCCCCAATTAAGGTGTAATGAGCCACTATTTAGGGCTTAACATTCACTTCCACTTTAATAACACATAATGAAGAAGTTATACTGGAACTTGGTCTTCTTTGCCTCCAGATTTCCTATCTAAGCCAACTTTTGAGTTAGAAATACCAAACTCCACACACAGTCCAATGTTATTATGTAGAGCTTCCATGAGGATATTCATGTTGCGAGAGATTTCAATGAATTATACTTCCAACTTTGAAAATATTTCCTTCGAATCACCCTTAGATTGTCATTGTACTCATCCACCATGGCTAGGGTTTTGAGACTTCTTTCTTACGTCAATTCCTGGATCCTACAATTTTACGCCAAAAAACTAATATAATCAACTCTAATACTAATATTATCTATAAATTGTTGTGGATATTCCACTGGAACAATTCATCCAAAAAAATATTACAAGTTTTTGCAAATCCTTTGTTATGTAGTGTTTTTCCTAAGATTTAGATTTTGTGTTACTAGCTTAACACACATAATACTAAAATAAGATGAGATTGAAATAAAATAAGTCAAGTGATGGAATCTAAAATTTTATCGAACCAAAATCACCATAACAAGACTTTCCCTTAAAATAGTCCCTACAAGCCATTAGTTCCAATTTCTAACTAGAAAGTACCAAAATATATGACAAATTATATAGTGGTCCATTTTAGATCACATCCTCCTCGGGTTCCTCTGGTTGGATCTTTGCAGTAGTAATGGTAACACTGGGTTTTGTGTCAACGATCCATTTTATTTTATCTAACTCTGAATTAGTCTTCGAGCCACAATGCAATTTCAAAGTTTTCAGCTCAGCCAAAAATGACTACTTGGAGTGACAATCATCAGTGTTGTGGCAAGGGATTTTGCGAAACACACACCACTTTCCAATTTCCTTCTTCAACTTCCCTTTCCTGTCTTCACTTGTGGCTTGGACCAATCGTACTAAGGTTGGCTATCCTTGTTATGTCATTTTTATTTATTTATTTATGGCCACCTTTACCATGCTTCTATTGTGGATTATTTGTATACGTAAACTCCCTTTGAATCTTATGCTTAAACTTATGTTCGATATTGATAGCATACCAATAAGAAACTTCTAGTGAGGAGATGTATAAGAAATCCATATATGTTTGAATGCACCTATCTAGAACACTTTGGTATTTTAGAACAATGTTCTACTTGGATTCTCTAATATTGTGTTTTGAATGCACGTTACATAAGATATTGGTGTACTATAGCATTGTCTATTCTCTCTATTTGTGCAAAGTTGTCCATCTATGTCAATTTTCACATGCAACTCTATGTGACTAATATTTAGATCTGAAAATTGCTTCCTAGTGAATTAACAATAAAACCCTAGCTGTTATCACTGAACAATTTTACACTGAAAATTATTGTAGTATTCTAGATATAAAATAGTACGCAGAACAAAAATAATTAGCTAGAAATGGTAGAGAATAATGATATAACCAGAACAATACCACAATAATACCATAATAATACCATAATAACACCATAAAGAACACTTTGATTATTGAGAGCAATCTTCACTTGCCTCTTTGAGGGGGAAACCTCCAGCAAAGCAGAGCTCTATTACAATAATATCCAAGACAAGATTTCTCATACCTTCTACTTCTGTTTATACTAAATCTATCTATCCAAAAGAACAGTCTAGAGGAAGATCCTTCTAGAAGTGGAAGCTTCTATTAGGTCTTCTTACATTTGAATTATTCTTTCTTATTGCTAGGCCTTATTTATATTGTCCTTTATTACGTGGAATTATATTATTCTACCTACATGAGGGGTTAGGGAGGTTATGTCCCTAACATGCCCTCCCCCTTGAAGAACAACCTTATCCTAAAGGCTTCAAATGAGGGATTTTTTGTAGAATGGTGGTCGGCTCCTAGGTGGCATCTTCTAGAGGGGTATCTTTCCATTGGAATAACACTTCCTGGATGGTACGCTGACGGAAACAATGCTCTCTCTGGGCCAAGACCGCTTGTGGATGAAACCATATGGAACCTTCTTCATCCAACTCAAGGAGACTAGTTTGAGTTTGGAACTTAGTTCCAATCACCTTCTTTAAGAAGGAAATGTGAAAAACAGGATGGAGCTTCAACTGACTGGGTAGAGATAACTTATAGTCCACAAATCCCACTCGCTTGAGCACTATATAAGGACCATAAAATTTGGGTGCAAGTTTCTGAAAGTGGTGAGATTTGAGTGAAGTCTGCTTATAAGGTTGTAGTCGAAGAAATACCTGGTCCCCTTCAACAAAATGGCATTCAAAATGACCTTGATCTGGTTGTTCCTTCATGCGATTTTGATCCATGACCAAATTGTCTTTGAGGGCACAAAGAATAGCCTTGCGAAATGTAAGATTTGTGTTAACCTCTTGAACCTTCGATACCCCTGGAATATAGGAGAGAAACGATGGAGGCTTTTGGCCATAGACTGCTTCAAAAGGAATCATGCGAGTAGTTGTATGGTAATAGGTGTTGTACCACCATTCAGCTAGGGGTAACCATTGATCCCACCTATTTTTCTGCTCAGATGCAAAACACGTCAAATATGTTTCCAAACACTTGTTGACAAGTTCAGTATGGCCATCCATCTGGGGGTGATAGGCAGTTGAGATGCAATTGGGTGCCCTGTAGCTTGATCAATTCTTGCCAAAAATTTCTAGTGAAAGTGGGGTCTATGTCAAAGACAATATAATTAGGCATGCCATGAAGATTGAAGATTTTCCATGAAGGTTTGATCCACTGTGGTGACTGTGAATGGGTGTTGAAGAGAACAAAAATGAGAATATTTGGAGAGATGATCAATGACCACCATGATGACTAATTTATTGCCCGATTTAGGTAATCCTACAATGAATTCCATAGAAATATCTTTCCAAATAGCAGGGGGATGGTAAGTGGTTGGAGTGTGACCAGATATTTATCAGTTTCTCCCTTGTTGCATTGACATACCTCACATTCAGCCACAAAGGTGTGAATGTCATGTTTCATACCCTACCATAAAAAAGAACATTTTACCCATTCATAGGTTTTGGTAAATCCTGAATGCCCGGCTATGGGTTAGGCATGAAGTTCAAAAAGCACTGTGAATTTAAGTTGGGATTGCTTGCATAAGTACAAATGACCTTTGTAGCAAAGCTCTGCATTATGCCAAAAGTACCCTGGAGAAACTGAAGAATTGTATTGCAATTGGTGGAGCAAGATAGAAATTTTTGGGTCTTGCAACCATTCCTGACGAACATCTTGGAGCCAATCTAGTACAATGAAGGAGAGGGATAAAGGGGGCCCTTATTCTTCATATTTCTGGGAAAGAGCATCAACAACTACATTTTCCTTGTCCTTCTTGTAAATGATCTCATAATCATAACAAAATAGCTTGGTCACCCATTTATGTTGTGTTAGGGATAAAATTCATTGTTCCAGGAAACACTTGAGACTCCGATGATAAGTTTTTATTTGGAATCGTTGACCCAGTAAATAAGGATGCCAAAGATCTACAACATGCAAAATAGCTAACATTTCCTTTTCATAAGTGGATTGGCCCAAATGTCGCTCTGAAAGTTGTTTGTTAGTGAAGGCCAAGGGCCTGCCATCTTGCATGAGGACGGCCCCAATTCCTTTCCCGGAAGCATCATATTCTAATATGAATGTATTTGTGAAGTATGGGAGTGCAAGGACAAGGGTCGAGCACATAACGTCTTTTAAGACTTGGAAGGCATGATACGCAACTGAAGTCCAAGTGAAGGAATTATTTTTAAGGAGGGAAGTGAGAGGAACTGCAATATTTCCATAATTCCGAACAAACTTCCTATAATAGCCCGTTAAACCTAGAAAACCACGCAAGCTCTTAAGAGTTTTAGGGTGAGGCCAATCTTGCATAGATTCAATTTTCTTAAGGATCTAATTGGACACCATCCTTGCCGACAATATGACCCAAGTATTCCACTTCTGAAGCACCAAAGGCACATTTAGATTGTTTGAGGAAAAGTTGGTGCTTAGATATTAGACGGAGAACTTGATTCACATGGGAGAGATGGGATGAATAAGTTTTACTATAGATGAGAATATCATCAAATAAAACTAAGACAAAATGATGAAGAAAAGGACGCAAGACATGACTCAAAAAAGTTTGGAAAGTGGAAGGAGCATTACACAATCCAAAGGGCATTACCAATAATTCATAATGACCCTCATGAGTGTGAAATGTAGTCTTCGGAATTTCTTCTTCTTTCATATGGATCTGGTGGTAGCTGGAACGTAGATCCAATTTGGTGAAGTACTAAGCACCACTCAATTCATCCAAGAGGTCATCAATGACAAGAATGGGGAATTTGTCTTTGATTGTGAGTTTGTTGAGGGCACAAAAATCAAGACACATGCGCCAAGTACCTTATTTCTTGAGTACCATGACCACAAATGAAGAATAGGGGCTAGTACTGGGACGAATAACACCGACTTATAGTAATTCATGAACAATTTTCTCAATTTCATTATTTTAGGCAAAGGGATGATGATAAGGCAAAACATAGGGAGGAAGACTACCTTGGATGAGAATGATGGAATGGTCATGGACGCCACGGGAAAGGGGAAGTGATTTGGGGGTGGTAAAAACAACTTGGTGGCGGGAGAGGATAGATCGGATGTCGGGATGCACAAAAGGTGTCTCAACAACATGAATGGAATGGAGTTGGGATATAATTCTCGAATGACCTTTTTTTAGGAGATTTTCCATGCGATGGGAATTGACGATCTCTAGGGAGCCTGCTTTGATGCTTGGAACTTATATTGTTGTCCCTCCTATTGGAATTGCATGGTTAAGTCCTTAAAATCCATGAGAATGGGGCCTAGAGTGCGTAACCATTCGACACCAAGAACAATGTCACTCTTGTGGACATTGTTCATGGGTTCCTCCAGCTTGAAGAATATTGTAGTGATGAACAATGTCACTCTTGCGAACATTCGTCAACAAGACATACAACTAGGTTCCTCTCTTTTCCCCGATCCTAGTGATACCTATCATTTTTTACCATAATTGTTTGTGGACCCGACCCTTCTCTAGCACCCTTATTTCGACCCTATCCCATTGGATCCCCATTTTCTCCCTAATTGCAATGGTACCTATCATTTGACACCCTTCTTCCCAGTGGTCCTACCCAACCCTCCAAACCCCTTTTGTTTCCCCTATACCAATTGCTTGCCCCCTTTTTCCAAATGGCCACCACAAGAGCCCAAGAAATCAATTCCTTGATTGCTGACAACCACCAAAACAAGGAATACATCAAGAAGGAAGAGTGACATTGTTCCTGGGTTCCTTCGGCCTGAAGAATAATGCAGTGATGAAATTCCCAAATGCTTATCATGAAGAAATGTGTAGTAATTTCACAACTTGAATGTAGAAGACACAGTTGTGCGAAAATAGATCTTGTCTGTTCTATTTTTGTCTCCACCCCAAGGGTTAGGGTATTAAATGGTTCTACAGACAAGGGTTTATCATGTGCTATAGCTCTCTAATATACATGCAAGGTCCAACAATAGTACTCCTCCCAATATATCAGAGCATCAACTAAGGAGGCTAGACCATGCCCTTATCGACTACCCAGGTACTAGAGAGTATCTTCCCGAGTGTTGTTCTCGATGGAAATATAGCAGTCAGGCAACCGATTCGTCTATATATGGAGGGATTTAGGAGATATAGACTGATTTGTATACATGTGTCTTCTGATGCGATACCACTCGAAGGGGTACCAACATTGGTTACAAGGGTGCCCAACATATGTGCGCTTAAGTACCACTTGTATTTCCTGCATGTATGAATCCATGGTCACGATTTTATGCATGTAATGATAGATCTTTGTAGCTTTAAGATGCCAGAATATGTCTCTACTATGAAAAAAAAAATTAACCCACAATTTTTTGTCGAGGAAGGTGCTCTGATACCACTTGTAGTATTCCAGATATAAAATAGTATGCGGAATATAAATAGTTAGCTAGAAATGGCAGAGAAATAATGATATAACCAGAACAATACCAGAATAACGCCAGAAAGAGCACTTTGATTACTGAGAGCAATGTTCACTTTCCTCTTCGAGGGGGCAACCTCCAGCAAAGCAAATCTCTATTACAATAATATCCAAGACAAGATTTCTCATACCCTCTACTTCTGTTTATACTAAATCTATCTATCCAAAAGAACAATCTAGAGGAAGATCCTTCTAGAAGCGGAAGCTTCTATTAGGTTTTCTTACATTTGACTTATTCTTCCTTATTTCTAGGCCTTATTAATATTAGCCTTTATTACATGGAATTATATTATTCTACCTATGTGAGGGGTTAGGGAGGTTAGGTTCCTAACAATTATTGACTGAAAATATATGCAATGAAAACAAAAAGATCAAAGATGAATCATTAATACACATGAGATACTAATTTATGTTATGTAACTTTATCAAATTTAGAAATTCTAGGGGAAAAAACAACCTTCTCAGCCAATACAATTTCACCAAAATCTTAGGACAACCTTATCCTCTAATAACTAGAAAAATAAGAAGAACCAAACCTCAAAAAATCCTTGGAAATTTTCTCTACCCACAAATATGTTGCATACCACTTGTATGGCATGTTGATGACACATGTACTATTGATGACGTTATTTTGTATGGAGCTTCTCCTACCCAGAAAAATTTGTATGGTTGTACGTGATTCACCTCACTACAACCCCCATACATACGCGATTATGCCCACAAAAACCCATGTATACATGATTAATATTTATGCATCCCACGTACATACACGATTGTGCCCACTACAATCCGCGTACATACACAATCATGCCCACTGCGACCCATGTACATACATGAAAAACTGTAAGGACACTTCCTTACAATTCACTCCACGCATATTGTTTCTTCCTTCTGCGACTACCTCTCTCTTGGGCTAGATTTTCCTTAGCTACAGACATTCCCTTGTTGAAATCACTATGCTCCTTGGCACAAGTGCAGACTCACTTATGTCAACCCCATCATGTCTCCACACACTCTACAATATGAAATGTCACAATGACCTCTCTCCTCTATATAGAAGTCTTAGACGTCAACTTAGAATCCCCTCCACAAGTCAACATCAAATTAGACTTTCTTGTGGGTGTAAATCCCCAAAAAAACCCCACAAATCCCATCACCAAACCCATGAAGCCCCAACTTCATTCGAAAGGAATTTTTCACCAAACAAAGAGTGTAATGTGGTGCCCATGATGATTCCAAAATGCCCAACACCTAGGGCATGTGAGAATACCTGCCCAAGGATACAAAAATCAACACTCCCTCTTAGTGAGGGAGGTATTCTCACTGTTACACATTATTTTGGTCACCTTAGTGATCACCTGAAAATATGTGTTCATGTTCCCTAAAAATATTAAAAGAGACTTTCTCCAGGAGAAAAGTGATTTGATTTCCTCTGCTAGAAAACCCTATGAAGGAAGGTCATTGCACCCTTCTTTATTCATGGGGTGCGATGATTCTTGATCATCACATACTGCAATATACCTAGATTGTGACGTCATCGTAGGTTGATAAGTATGTAGGGTGCGACGATAATTTAAGCTTGGGAAAAGTCAAATTTCACAAATGTTCTATAAGGAGATATTCTAGAAGATGAGGTGGCCTTCGATCAATATGGATCTTACTCACTTCTCTGATTTTGTGGATCATCCTAATATCCTCATCCATATCACTTTAAAACTATATAAAGAGAGATATCTCATGGAAAAGGCTAAGGTTGAATAGGCTAATAATTGTATGGAGAGTTATGCTTTAGATCATGCTTGAGAGCTTCATTTCAGTTCATCAAGTCATTGTGTATCTTTTTCATTCAAGGTTGGAGAAAAGGTGTGTGTGTTGGAGAAAAGGGCCATTGAAAGGGGACCTTGCGACATCAAGGCTTTGGTTGTAATCTCCACTTTATTTTTAATATAATACAATGATACGTTTCTTTCCCATAAAACTAGTCTTTCTTTATTGTATGATTCCTTGATCACATACATAGGTTATTGTTGAGTATATTGTGTTGCTTTCACTTTGGTTGTCTTGTGTTCCCTTGTAGGTTCAATATCACAGGAGCATTGGAACAGATCTATGATGGCAATGGAAAGAGGAAATGACATTTAAAAGGTATGTTGTCTATCTCTTGTTAACTAGTCAACTCAATAATTAGAACTTAAGGAAAGTTTCATATTTTGTTATGTTGTGTTCTAGTTTCCAATGGGATCTAGGGAGATCTGTTTATGTCCACATTTACTGATTACTCCTATAACACTCACCACACTCCATAATCACCTGGAATTAGCTATGTATCCCACCTTGGATCCACTACCACAAATGCTCTCCAATATGCCTCATTGGATGCCCCCTCTTTCACCCAAGCAAATCCTGCTCTCCAATCTTCCTCACTAGCTGCACCCTCGATCGCTGAAGAAAATCCCGATATCTGGCATGATCCATCCTTGGAAGACACCCTAATCCTAGAATCCTCCTGCTCTTGAGCATCCTGCCTAGCCATATCAACCTTCACACCTTTATTAAATTATAGGAAGATGCCTCTCTCCCATATGGACCTGAAGTTTGGCTCCCACTGAATGACTAACTCTCCCTCTAATCCTCTTGAATCTCTCTAAATTCAGACTCCCTCTAAATCCACTGACTCCCTATGAATTTAGACTCCCTCTAAGTCTACACAACCTTTGGAGTTAATTTCTCCCTATATTCTATCCTTTGCATGGTATTGGGAGGCTACTCCTGGCCACTGGATCCTAAGGGTTGACTCCCTCTAAACTCTGGCTCCCTCTCATCCTGTAGCACTGGTGGAGCTACCTGCTTCACCACTAGTGGAGCTACCTACTCCATCACTGGTGGAGCTACCTACTCCCTATGAACATGTACTACTGGTGGGGCCACTTGTCTCACCACTGGTGGAGCTACCTACTCCTGCTAGTCACAACACACATAGGATGACCCCTCATCCTATATAAGTTTCCCTCTCTAAATCCAAGAGCTACTATTGATATGAAGCTAGATCGTCTAGGCACAAACAACACCTATCCATGTTTAAACAACATTGCATAGACCTAATACTCAATTGTTGAGGTTGAGAACACACTCTTGACACCCATAACACATTTTCCACTTACAACACATCCCTTGACTCCATCTGGAATATCGTTGCTCCAGATTCCTATACTACATGCATGGTTCTCATACCAAGCTCCTCATACATACTTGAGTCAAATACTATGAAGATCTTGAAAAAATCCTATGCCCTTTTCAAGTGTTGGTGGCTCCCACTGTATAAGAAGCATGTAATCCCCCAAAGGAAAAAATCTTGCTTACCCAAGTCACGATCATCCAATGAATTTTTTCCCAAGTCCATCATCAATGTAACTTTTCCACCTGCTTTATCCTAGCCCCTTCTTGTCTTGACTTCACGATGTTGGACTTCATCGCCAACTAGTGACTTCGAAATAAGAAGGTTTGTTTTCTTGGTTTGATTTCTAGATTTTATTAGTGAGTGTTGTTTATTTCTCTAGTTGTCCATAGAATTTTTTCGTTCTTTATTTGGTTTGGCCAACATCGGCCTTCACCGTTCAGGTAGAATGCAAGGGCTACCCCCGGAAGATCCGAAAGGTTACCTTCCTTTGCTTCCTAACTCACCAAAAGGCTCTCCTGAGGGAGCAGTCAATAACGAAGTAGCCTCACAAGTTGGAATTTCACACTCTTTAGAGGGATTTCGAATTGTTTCATACTCTTTAGAGGCATTCAAACTTCTCCCAAATTCGTTATTGAGTATTAGACACGATTCACATTTGATCTAGATGAACTCATCAGGAGAAATTGTTGTTTTTGACAATACCGAAGTACCTATTGGACCTAACGCAAGGTCTGGAGTAGATGATCCACTTTTTCAAAGTGAATCATTTAGAACCCCAGCTCACACTACTAGAATTTTTAATCCTAGCTCTGCCCCTTCTTCAATGCGCGATCTTTTTGGAAACCTAGGAGTGAGTCATGATCAAACTATGGCATCGCAAATTCCCGAGACATCTGTTACCTATACGGTACCTTCAGATCATTTTACTGGCACAATCGGTAATGTTACCATAGTTTCAGACCAATTGTTGGTTGGTTCTCATTCAATTCTTCCTCTCCAGATGGCCCACTCTACCATGGTCCCACAAGCTATGACCATTTCTACTGGAAATGTGGTTATCACTCAAGCTCCTATTGGAACGCCAATTCCGCTTAGACCAAATCTGTCACTTCCCCCAGGGTATAACACTTTGAATACTTCTATTGTTATTCCCACCTAGAATCCATCTAGAGGGTCGAAACTTTTTGTTCCTCCTGGGTATAATGTTGGTAGTCATTTTGTTCCTACACCTACCTAGGTTCTCTCCGTGGGGATTACGTCCCTCCTCCACCTTTTTTTGGAGGATTTAATCATCCTGGACCTAGTGGATCCAATCCAGTTGGAGGCACCAATCATTCGGTCACTTCTGGTTTTCAGATTCTTGTTGGAGGCAAACCCCAAGTTGGGGGAAAACCTCAGAATGGGGGACAACCTCAACTTGGGGGGCAACCTTAAGTTGGAGTCCATAACCCATTTTATGGACAAAATATACCTGTGTTACAATATTAACCTTGGAATCTTCCTTTCCAAGGGAATCAACAACTGGCTGGGGGGGAAAATCCTCAAGTTAATTCTTTTGTACCCCCTAATCTCGATCAACCGTATCTAGGTTCTATGAATCCTACTTGGGGTTAAAATTTTCAATCTAATGTTCCTTTCCAAGGGAACATACCTAATCAACCAAACCCCATTGGCTATTTGAAACAACCGAATATGCCGGGACTGTCTAACTATTTACAGACCACTTATGGTCCTACTGGTATACTTACGTGACTTCCTCCTCAAAACTACTAGATTCCTCAAGTGAATAGATAGTTGCCTTTCCTTGCCACTTTGGATTTACCAGATTTATCTAGGATTTTGAATGGTCCTATTTTACATTCTCCTTATTGGCCCGTCATACCAACCAAATTACCATTTGACATTCCTAAGTTTGATGGTTGATCAGTAGAAGACCCGAATAATCATGTCACTACTTTCCATCTTTGGTCTTCATCCAACTCATTGATGGATGACTTTATTAGATTACGAATTTTCCAACGAACTCTCATGGGTTCAGAAGCTAAATGGTACATTGAGTTACCATGAGGATTATTTAATGACTTTAATACCCTATCCATGGCCTTCTTAATGCATTACCGGTTGCCAATTCGATATGAGACAGGAACCAAAATTTTGAGTTGTTTTAAACAATGTTCTTCCACTCATATTTCTGATCACATCCATGAGTGGAGGAGGAGAAGACGCTTAATCAAAGTTCTCCTTCCTGATCAATTGTTGGCTGAGTGGTTTACCAAACCACTCATTGGGCCTATAGACTATGATGTTTCCATGGGTGGTGTCATCATTGAAGAGCAGGTGATTAGTCGTGCTCAATATCTAGATCTCGTTTATTCGCAAACGGGCACACTTTACGACTTGATCCCTGATGCTCCTCATCCAACCACGAATCCTACCCCGACACATCCAATAGCTTCTCATGCTATTGATGGTGTGATTGACACCTTCCATGATGAGACTCAGTCTACACAAACCATTCACACCAATCCTAAATCTAATAATTCTAATGTACAAAATACTCCTACTCCTACTCCTTCCTCCGGTAAGACTTCTGAAGTTAATTCGGTTCAATCCACACCTACCGAGAAAAATCAAAATAAAAAGAAAGGGAAGTGTAAGAATAAGGAATAAAAAAATAATAATCAGCAATCTGAGAAGCCCAAAATGCATCTTGTTGATGACAAAGATAAACGTAAACCTCGTTACCCTTGCCTTATTTCTGGTGACGATCATTACATGAAAGATTGTCCAGGACGTGCTGAGGTTACTAAGTTCCTCCAAGGGACCAGGAAGAATCCTACACCTGCCATTTTTTCGCAACCTATACCTTCTCGGCAGCATGACCAATTTGTCATTCATGACCAAGCTTCTCTTTCTACCACATCTTATGTCCTTCTGTGTACTGGTGACTCCAAGAAGAACAAAGTTGCAGTCACAACTCGAGCCAAAGATTATTCTCCATCGAAAGAGAAAGTTGATGATTTACCCCTTCGTTGGTTCAACCTCCTCCCCCAACTTCACCTCCAAATGTTCCTCTTCATTTCGAATGACTGGGTCTCGATACAGTCCTTTGTCCTCCCCCCAAGGGCATTGTTCGAAAGTCTTCATTTAATCCTCATGCATGTGCTGCCCAAAACTACAGTATTGTAGAAGATATTGCACAAGCACCCTCTGGGATGTCGGCTCTCAAAGTCCTTCAAATTTTTCCTACTCAACGAAAGGCATTGTTAAAGGCCATTGGTGGAATTTATCCCACGGATACCAATTTGATAATATTTGACTTGGAAGATCACATTCCAAGGCTTCCTCAATTAGCATTTCAGATCCAAGTTGTTGTTCAAAACAAGAATATATGTTGAACCGTTATTGACGAAGGAGCCTCAACTTGCGTTATGTTCATTACTTGTTGGAAAGATATTGGCTCTCTTGCCCTTACTGAGTCACACAATACCCTTAAGGTCTTCAATGGTATATGTTTCAAACCTTACGATGTTCTTCCTTCATTTTCTATTATGTTACAAGGTAAAGTGGTCAATGTCAAGGTTGAGGTATTTGATGCACCTCTTGATTATAACCTTCTACTTGGCCATAGCTGGATTGATTCCATGCGTGCAGTTGTGTCTACCCTTTTTCATGTGTTACATTTCCCGCACCAAGGAAAGGTCATTATTGTTGACCAACTGGACTTCTTTAATTCTGATTCATGTACTAGCAACGTGCCTTTTATCTCAAAAACACCTCTCGGTTATGAGAATGTCGACGTGGGTCTTTTAAAAGATTTGACTTTGATGGGTACATTTCCAATCCCACCACTCGATATTCCCCCTCCTTTTGTTTCCTCGATTAACATGATATCAACCATTGTTCGTGAAACCCCATATTCATATGACCGATGGATAGTACCTAGATCTAGTGATTATTTTCGTTACGGTGACTGGTTGCCTTTAAGTCTGGTCGAATCAACTTATCAAGATATTCACTCGACAACCCCCTCTCCTCCTTCTCTATGTGATACATCTCCTTATCTGTTTCACATGATCTTTCCTACTAATGAGATGATCATGTCAGTCATGTCTATGGAATATACTCCATGGGATGATGGGCATCATTGCTCCATTATCTTCCTAAAACATGATACCATAGAGAGTTGCCAATAGATTTCGATTCCATCGACTGTTGTTGTTATTTTTCCGTTCCCGAGTCGACACACGATGTTTTTTATGAAGGGAACTTGAGTAAAATTTCACGTATCGTTCCTCTTGCGATATCTATTAAACCCAGAGTCATTGAAAATGTTCATATCGGGGCCTCATGTTCTACTGATGAGGTCCACACTTATAAATCCCTTTTCCAAGAATTGTGTGACGTTTTCTCCTAGAGTTATGAAGAAATGACAAGAATTGATCATGATATTGTTGTGCATGAGATTAAGACTTATTCAGATGCTAAACCCGTTCGGTAGAGACTTCGCCCAATACATCCATGTAAAGTTGTTGTTATCAAGCTTGAAGTTGAGAAACTTCTTAAAGCTGGCTTTGTATATCTTGTGGCTTTGACTGTTTGGGTATCTAATCTTGTTACGGTAAGAAAGAAACAAGGTACAATTCGCATTTGTGTAGATTATAGGGATATAAATAAATCTTGTCCTAAGGACAATTATCCAACCCCTTTCGTAGACCAGATCGTTGATGACTATGCCAGAAGTGAAATCTTCTCCTTGATGGATGGTTTCTTCGGCTATAATCAAATTAATATTTTACCAGCGAATCAACACAAGACTGCTTTTATTTCCCTTGGGGAACCTTCGCCTACCGGAAATTACCTTTTGGTCTAAAGAATGTTGGTGTGAATTTTCAGAGTGCTATGTCTTATGCTTTTCATGATATTAAGCACATCATACAACCCTATCTAAACAATCTACCGGCACATTCCATGCATCGTCAAGATCACCTGACACATTTACGGGCCATTTTCCTACGCTGTCGTTATTATCGCATACGTTTGAATCCACACAAATGTGTTTTTTGTGTGGAATCAGACCGACTTCTTGGTTTTATTGTGTCTATACATGAGATTCGAGTAGACCCCTTGAAGTTTGAGGCTATTCTTAATATACCTCCTCCTTCCACACTACGCTAGCTCCAAAGTTTGCAAGGGAAGGCAAACGTTTTACGTTGATTCATTCCCAATTACACTGAATTAATGAAAGGATTTACTTGGATTCTCAAGAAAGGTTACGATTTTGTATGGGACGACACTGCCAACAAAGCCTTTAAAGCTTTGAAACTCACCTTAACCTGTACACCACTATTGTTTCCACCTGACTATAGCTGAGATTACTTCCTCTAATTAGTTTCTTCGGACTTTACCATTGTTATGGTCTTAGTCCAAGAGGATGATTCACACAATGAACATGTGATATACTATTTGATTCGGAGTCTCACGACTACCGAAACCAAATATTTACATGTGGACTGGCCTTGGCAGCTATTCAAGATGTTCAATGTTTTCGTCACTACATATTATTACGTAGAACCACCACTATTTCTTATC
Source organism: Picea engelmannii (assembly GCA_009831015.1). Lineage (NCBI taxonomy): Eukaryota > Viridiplantae > Streptophyta > Pinopsida > Pinales > Pinaceae > Picea > Picea engelmannii. The sequence continues at coordinate 305,918 of ML777782.1, forward strand.
GAAACCCCATGCAACATATCTTTACTCGACAATTGTTGGGGGGAAAGTACTCAAAATGGATAGTTATTATCCAGGAGTTTGACTTGGAGTTTGAACACGTTAAGTCAAATAAATCTTTTGCTTTTGCCGAATTGATATGTGGCCTTCCCTCTAATGAGACAGAAACTGTGGCAGAGGATTCCTTACCTGAAAAATATCTCTTTCTGATCAGTTCTTATGACGTACGGTACAGAGATATTATCATCTATCTCTAGACTCAAACTTTCCGGAATGATCTTTCTAGTATAGATTATCGTCGTATACAATATCAATCCCACCAATACATCATCCTTGGTGATACCCTTTACCGTCGTGGAATTGATTCCATTTTTCGATGATGTCTCACCTATGATGAAGCTAAGAAATCTTTGAATGACTATCACTCTAGAGCATGTGGCGGTCATATGTTTTGGTATTCCACTACCCAAAATATCCTACAAGCTGGTTATTTATGGCTGTCATTGTTTAAGGATTGCATTACTGCCATCTAGAAATGCCATGCTTGTCAAACGTATAATCATAAGATCTGATCTCACCCTGATCCTCTTCACCCTGTAGTTTTTGTTGGTCCATTCACTAAATGGGGCATTGAATTCATGACATGTAACCCTCACTCGACCGGGGGGCATGGATACATTATTGTAGCTATGGATTATTTCACTAAATGGGCCAAGGCAATGCCTACATTTGATAATACTGGGATAACTGTAGCGTTTTTCATATTCAATCATATTATTACTATATTTGGTGTCCCTCAAGCCATCGTTACTGATCACGGTAGTCATTTTCAGAATTTCATGATGTCTAAACTTACTGAGAAGTTGGGTCTTCTCCATGAAAACTCAACCCCCTATTATCCACAGGCCAATGGACAGGTTGAAGAAATCAACAAATTTCTCACTACTATGCTTCGACGAATGGTAGGAATTCATAAGAAAAATTGGCACACGATGTTGTTCTCAACATTATGGACCTATCAGACATTCGTTAAGTCTGCCACGAGATTCACACATTTCCAGTTAGTATATGGTATCGAAGCAATTTTTCCAATTGAATGTGAGATACCATCTTTGAAACTAGCCGTCGAACTTATCCCTAACACCTATGCTGAAGAGGAACGTCTTTTGTATTTGATGTGATTAGACGAAATCCGTCATGATGTTGCCTTAGTTATTGAAACTCAGAAAAAGCGTGTTAAATCCCAATATGACAAGCATGTCAAGCCACATGTTTTTTCTGAAGGTGATCTAGTTCTTCTTTATGAATAAGATCATGATTTTCTAGGGGCCAGTAAATTCGAGCTCATGTGGAGGGGTCCTTATATTGTCAAATACGTGTTGGAGAAGGGAGCTTATGAGCTGGTAGATTATGATGAGATTCCTTTGAGTGAACCCAAAAATGGGATTTACTTGAAGAAGTATTATGCTTAAATCATTTTTTCATGAGTGCTTTTACTTTTAGTGTATCATACTCTTGTGTGTTTTTTTCGTTGTTTGGTTTCACCCTTCAGCTACTTACCTTGCATTGTGTTTGGTTTCCAGATGTCGATGTATTTTCTACCCTACCTTGGATTTGTTGATGGAGCTAATCCCAGTACTCAGAAGTTAGCGTCTATTGCTTGGGAAATCTATGCACCTACGGATGAATTAATCAGTCTACATGGTGTTTGCCTTGGTCGTGCAACTAACAATATCGCGGAATACAGTGCAGTCATCGAATTATTGACTGATGTTGTTTCACTTGGAATCCGTCATCTTGTTGTATGACTTGATTTGCAGTTAGTAGTCCTACAGTTGAGTAATGTTTATTCCATCCGAAGTCCTACTTTGTTAAGGGTATATTTACGAATTTGCCTCTTGGAACGTCATTTTGATTACATTGAATATCAATACATTCCTAGATGTCTAAATACATTAACATATGCATTGGCTAATTATGTGTTAGGCATAAATTTGAGACATTTATAAAATCCAATCACACTTTGTACATACAAACAAGTATGTCGGTAGAAGCCTCATATATATATATATATATATATATATATATATATATATAT
>ML777782.1:313682-372419 GCA_009831015.1 Picea engelmannii
AGGGTGTAAATACTTCATGGGGTATAAACATGGCTGAAAGCAAGGACCTCTGAATCAGGAAGATAATCAGGCTCCACAACCAACAATCTCCCACTTGGAGACTGATCTCAACAACTCCACCGTTGTTGTATATGTTGGACTCTAAACCTTCTTGGACCTGAAAAATTTCTCATTTTCATCTTCATTCTTGAAGACCAACTGAAACTGAGTAGGAACTCAGTTTCTCCCTGGTTACTCCCTTTGTTAACATGTCTGCAGGATTCTGGCTAGTGTGTATCTTTTCCAGCTTCAATTGTCCATCTTCCAAGGCGGATCGTATGAAGTGGTACCTCAACTGTATATGCTTAGTCTTCGAATGGAAGGTTGAGTTCTTTGCAAGGTGAATGGCACTCTGACTGTCACATTACAACCGACTATTCTCTTGCTTCTTTCAACAAAGTTGGGGATATTCAATTGGAGGTAACAGAGGACTCCATAGCATGAGCAAAAGGACTGTCACAGGAATGCGAAAAATGGTTCAAAAATGTCAAGATAGAAGGTGTTCCTTGGAGCCTGTTCATGATCTCTAGGAAATCGACATGCTTCCCTAAAGGTACTCCTATTACCCTCTTGAAACCTCAATGGCACAACCTACTTCTGATTCTGAAAAAGTTTATAATGTGCGAGGGTAGTTATGGTTTAGTGTTTTTGTATCACATCCGACTGTTGATGTTGTTCCTGGGATTTAAGATAAACATGCCATTCCATTTGTTGATGAGCCTACATAAGATGTCAAATCATTATAAGAAACAGATTTTAAACCCTTTGTCTAGCCTCTTCCACCATGGGCTTATACGAATTCTATTGTTGTCGCATCTGGCTCAAATTGGGGACACTTGGGAAGACTTCATGTGTCGAAAAAAAAATTCCCTACCCGAGAGCACAGTGGACTTGCCTCTGCATTCAAATATAAACCTCAATCCTTGTAGCCCTATGAATGAAAGTCAAGGTGTCTATTACATAGAGATTGTGAGCTCACTAAACCAAATTTTGTTGTTATGCAAAACCCTCTGGGTAAAAAACCACTATGTAATTTTGTACATAGAAAATCGTTAGAGGAGGTAGTGGATGTATTGAAGGAGAGCATTTCTCCTGCTCCTGCTATTGATCCGACTCAGGGTTTGAATGACAAACTGACTATTAAGAAAATCGTAAGAAGAAGAAACAAGGTAACTCAGACTTGAGTTTTGTAAACAAAAGACAAGGCAGGTTAATTTCCAGGAGTCTGAGAAATTGACAGCAAGATCATCTGAGCTCGATCTCGGTGATCGAGGTCAATGATCACTTGACCGATGATGAGATCAATGATTTCCTTTCCCGAGAAGATGTGGATAACCAGTGTCTCAGAAATGAAATCGTTAGTGAAGCTATTCAATACGATTTTGTTTCTAAACTACCTCCATTTCTAAAAGACCAAAAGGGATTTGATGGCATAGGCCATGATTTGAAACAAGCTACAGGAAAGATTGAAGCACCCAATGCTGAGTACACTCAACCTCTGCCTGCTATAGCACATGTACACTGTGACAATTGTCTAGACTGGGTAGAATGATACTACAGAGACATACCATATTTACAGGCACAATCAAAACATTTGGCAGTGCAAAATTCCCTACTTGAACGAGAAAATCAAGAATTGAAGGCATGCATAGATCAGGCAAGTAAAAGGCCCAAAATAGTTGGTAGTGTGATTATAAAAAATGCAACCAATTTCAATGCCATCATTAACTCAGAATTATTTGACCCTTCACTGTCTATTTTCTAGAATGGTAAAAGTGGTTTTGATTTTCTTTCATTTTATTCTGTTATAAAAGTCAAATAGGAAGATTTATTTTGATTTTCTTTGTTAATATAAGACTAGCTACAGAATCTCACGATTTTGTAGCCAACCTATTTCTAAATGTTAGTTTGTATTATTTTATAAAAATCAATTTTGTTTTGTCATTTACAGGAAAATAATAATTATGGTGTTATTCACAAGGAGAAGCCATCAAGGATTATGCATTGTATAGTTTAGTAGTTTCTTTTCTGTTTGATAAAACTATGTCATTATGTAATTAATTTTGATAAACAAAATCCAACATGAGTGGTTCCTTGTTGTACTATTTTTGTAAAGAAATCTATTTTTTTCGGATTACCCTCTATCTTGCATGATAAAAGGTTGTTAATCCAAGACTAATTTAAAAAGTGATTGGTGTTAGTAGTAAAGGACAACTTTTGTTGGGATTACAGTATGGACATGTGATGTTGAGAACTGATATGGGGAAACAACTCACCATTGGCTTTAGACCTATGTGATGCTTATTCCATTATTTTCTTCTATTACCTCGGTCTTATGAGATATTATTATGATTGATTTAGCCTTAGCCTCGTCATCATATGGTGTTTCATATTGTTAAATATTTAGATGTTGTCCATATTTTTTTATTCCATTTTGTATGTGTGATCAATCTATCATTTGATTATTATTGATTTATTTCTAATGTTAAATGATGGATAATATCGATACTCAGAATTGAGTTTTCTCTCATTCTTAAATATTGATTATCATAAGATCATAGGATTTTTAATCAGTTATTATTTTGTTCTATTCTCGCTCCAACACATTAAACACTTCTTTGAATTTATTCTGGAAAGTACTAGTTTTGTTTTGTCACAGGTTTCCCTTACATGCAGGACAAGTAGGAGCTTGAACAACACAGAAAGACAAGCTCAGTTTCACTCATCAGCTATAGGTTAGTCTATGAGTTATTTAGTTAAATTATTTATTAATGAAATGATGATTTCATGAATTAGATTTGACTTTTTATGTATTGTTGTTTCAATTGTATTTTCTTAGTATTTATTATCTTAAAGGCTTTAAACATTCAAAAAGAAAAAAAAAATATTTTTGTTCTTTCTTTATCTTAGTTAGAATTACTTTTACAAACATTCATTTCGCAAGATTACAAGTAAACCTTGCAAGTTGTATATATATTGTTTATAATCATTTATATATATTCATGTTTCTATTAGAACTCTTGTAATTAGCAAACATATATAGTTAGTATCTTAGCTCTAGATCAATTTATTTCTTTTATCATTTTTAGGACTTGGTTGGCTAACAGAGCCATTAACCCTGTCGGGTCAGTTCATTCCAAACAGCTTAGGTTATTTAGACAACCCCGGTCTGGATCTGACCTTCTAGTTGACGGTGTGTAACTTACGCCCATCAACAAATGGCGCTAGAAGGAGGGCATGGAATTAATTGATGGCACATGGAGGTCGTAAGACTCCCCCACACACTCATACTCCTGTTGTAATGCGTAGTCTCTTTGACACAAATGTCACACTTGAAACAACTACTACCTCAAATGATAACCCCAATATTATTGTCAAACTAGTGACACCACTCCCTCAAGGGATTGACATCCAATAAATTGTCCAATAGTCACTTATAAAAACTCAAAGTGCCTTATCTCGTATTAGACAACCTGGTAGACAACTCAATCCACCCCTCGACTTTACAAATATTCAAGAACAACTTCAAGGTACTGGTCTACCTAGAAACACTATAGGGACTGATAATATTACCAATTTTGTTGAAGCACTTATCCTTGGTGCTAGAGAATTTGGTATTCCACCATCCCCACCTGGTTCTTCTCCACCTTCTTCGGGAGGTGAATCCTCGGATGAAGAAATTTCTTCATTTGAACCATCTCAACCTTCGACTCCAACAAATCCCATGGAAAACCAAAATAATCTTTCCAGACCTTGGCTCGATCAAGATGTCATGGTCGTACCTGAACCCCAAGACCCATTGCCTAAGCATCCGGAGAAATGGTTTCCCAAATTCGATCCAGATTCAAAGAAATCAGCCGAGGATCACATCAATAAATTTATGTTAGTCGTTAGACTCTGGAGTGTCAAACATGAAGATGTCGTGTGCATATTATTTCCTTACTCTTTTGAGGGAAATGCCTCAACTTTGTATTTCTCTCAACAACCTCAGACTATCGTCTCTTGGGACAAGTTCGAAACTTGTTTTCAAGAAAAAATTGGGGATGATAAATCTCTAGAAGTTTTAGTGATGGAACTCTCTAGTTTAAATATGAACCCTAAAGAAAAAGTGAAAGACTTTAACCAAATATTCCTAACACTAAAAAACAAAATCCCTGCAGATTCGATGCCCGCAAAAAACTTAATTGTTGCATATTATACGAAGGCCCTGCATAACAACATAGCCATATGGGTTAAAAGGTCCAAAAAGAACACGTTGTTAGAAGCATTTGAGGAGGAAACTCAAATTAAGAAAGATATATTGAGCTTAAAAGATAATCTAAGTAGTGAAGCTGAAAAAGCTTCGTCATCTAAGAAGAAAATAGAAATTCTCACTAGGCCTCCCCAACCTAAAAATCAACAAGAAACATTAGACTTGGAGAGCTTGTAGAAAGCTTTCCAGAAACTGTCCAATCAGGTCGTTGACTTGAAAACATCAACCAAGGAGGCATCTACAAGAAAAGGAAGTTTCAAACCTCCTTTTAGAAAACCTTTCCCTCCAAACCGGCCAAACCTGACCACATAAGGTCTAAATTTTGAAAGTTTACAGTATGCTTTGCAAACGATATTAGAAGCGCATCAAAATTATGTTTTTGTTCCTCCTAAAAATTCTGATGATATAGTTGAGGAAGAGGTACCAGAATAGGAGGAATCATATCCTCCCATTTTCGGACATTTATTGGACAGTATTTTCCAAGCGAATGTCGAAACTGTCCACCCCTACAACACTAGAAGAAAAACACAAAACAAGCTCGCACCCGAAACAAGTAAAAATGTGTTTCCAAAATAGCCAAAGCCAACTGAAAATAGACAAAACCTGGCTGCCCCAGTTTTAGAGTATGATTTAATTGAAGATCTGAAAAAATTAAGGGCAAATATTTCTATTTTTGAACTGTTGAAATTTCCTCTTATTTTGCAGAAAATGCTTCAAAGCATTGCTGAAAACAGTAAAAAGAATGATGTTAGCAGCAAAAAATCAGCAGAAATTGACTTAAACGCAACTAAAAATGTCCTAGCTAAAAAATCATCTGAACACCAAGACAAAAGGGACTTAGCATAAAAAACCGTAGGAAACCTAGATAAAACTATTTCAGGAATAGCAATAAAAATCAGCAGAATTCTGTTGTTTCCGCACGAAAAAATGTGCCCCCTTTTTTATTGACTTTTGAGATTTTTAATAGGAATGTACATAATTGTATGGTTGACTCTGGTGCATCATCAAATGTGATTCCTTTGTTTCTATGCCAAAAAATTAATGTAGAAGTAATACCTTCTGATCTAAAAATCATTCATCTAGATCAAACGAATGTTAAAGTGATCAGTGAACTTAAAAATGTGTTGATTAGATTATCATCCAATCCCAAAGTTCATGAAGTAATTGATATTATCATTGTTGGCATTCCTGAAGTTCATGGTCTGTTTTTAAGCAGAGATTGGTCAGAACAGCTACACGGTTATTTTGCTRTAGATTGGTCTCATTTGTGGYTGCCTGAAAATGGACAGCCTAACAAAATCAGAATAAATAGAGAACATTACCTTAAGCATATYGTGACAGATATGAACGATCCAAATGAGCCTTTCATTACCTCCRCAAATTCGATTGAAGCGTAGGGAATGAATACCTTTTTTGGTAACTTCATGACTGGAATTTYCTCTATCACTGATCTAGAACAACAATCTGAAGTTACAGCCTATACTCAGGCACCATCTTTTCCAAATATGCCAAGTACTACTAATGAYGCACAAATCTAGTCCCTATATTTTGATGGATCCAAGTCCTGAGAAGGGGCAGGTGTCGGTTGTGTACTCATCGACCCTATAGGTAATAAAACATTTATTGCTTGTCGATTAGAGTTTGAATGTACTAACAACACAGGTGAGTAYGAAGCACTTCTGCAAGGAATTGGGAAAGCACTGGACATGGACGTGCAAAATTTAATCRTATTTGGTGATTCAGAAATCATAGTCAAATAGGTAAGAAACAAAATACATTGTTTGTCACCGCATCTGAAGAGTTACCAAACCAAGGTATGGGGTTTAATGCATAAATTTCTAGMATTTAATATAAATTTCATTCCTAGGATGAGTAATTCAGAAGATGATCTACTAGCCAATGTTGCTTCTAAATTGTTGTCTGCTGAAGGTTTTTCTCCTAACGCGTTTTCGATCGAATTGTTATTCAGGTCATCGATTCCGGACAACATCACAAATTGGAGAGTATTTGATGATGACCAACAGATCATCAACTTTCTGCATATGGAAGACACCTTCCAGGATGCATATATTGATGAAGGAACTCACGATGAGAATCTTCAAGACTTCACGGTAATATCTTATCCTCGATCTCCTGAATCGACGTCCGAGCTGGTAAAATCTATCCCCAAATCTGTTGTGATATTAGAGAAATTTTGTGACTTACATGACAAGTTTAGAGGGGTAGTCAATTGCAAAGCTAACAGTTCTTCTTTGATCTATGAAACTGTAAATTTAGGAACACAAGATAATCTTCAAAATATTAATCAGGGAAAGGGATGTTCTGAACAGGAAAGATCTGCTTTTATAATATTATTCAAAGAATTTAAAGATGTATTTTCTTGGATGTATGACAACCTGAAAACTTTCGACCCAAACATCATACAACATATAATCCCTATGAAACCCTAGACTAAGCCTTTCAACAAAAATTGAGGAAAATGCATCCTAAATTGGAACCTAACGTTAAAAAGGAACTGAATAAATTACTAACTGCAAAGATAATTTTTCTAGTTAGGCATACTCAACGGGTATGTAACTTAGTCCCTGTAAGGAAGAAAAGTGGTGAAATTCGACTTTGTGTCGATTTTTAAAATTTAAACCGAGCATATGATAAAGACAACTATCTTGTTCCTCCAATGGAACAAATTCTACAATGTGTGTCTGGTTCTGAGAGACTATCTTTATTAGATGGTTTTTCGAGATACAACCAGGTGCTTATGTCTCCTTCGGACCAGCTTAAAACCACCTTTCGCATCCCGTAGGGCACTTACGCCTACACAAAAATGCCTTTTGGACTGATAAATGTCGGTGCCACTTTCCAGAGAGCAATGGATATTTCTTTTTGTGGCCTCATTAACAGTCAGTTGTGGTCTATATTGAAGATGTCACTGCCTTTTCAAAAAACAAGAAAGATCACTTGTCTCACCTTAGGGTTGTCTTAGAACAATGCCGCAAGTTCGACATATCTCTCCATCCTAAAAAATCAGTCTTTGTAGTAGAACAAGGGAAACTGCTTGGGTTTATAGTATCTAAATATGGAATGATTATTGATCCCGAGAGATCCCAAGCCATTTCCAAACTTCCCTCTCCTTCCAAGAAGGCCATGCAATCCTTTTTGGGTAAGATTAATTTTGTCAGATGATTTGTCCCAAGTTTCTCTGAAATGGTTAGGCTTCTACAAAATCTACTTAAAAAGGATGTTTTGTATAGATGGGGACCACAAGAAAGTCAAGCTTTCGATTTAATAAGAAAATCCATGATAGAAGCACCTTCCCTTATGAGTCCCGATTTTTCTCAGGATTTCACTTTATACACTTTTGCATATGACAGATCCTATGTTGTTGTGCTTACACAGAAAAACATCGAAAGAAATGAGATACACATTGCCTTCATGAGCTCTGTTTTTAAAGGAGCATAATTTAATTACCCCGTGGTAGATCAACAAACATATGTTGTTTTTAAAGTAGTGAAACACTTCAGGTCTTATCTGTTGAAATCCAGGACCAAAGTTTTCTTTCCTTACCCCACTGTGAGAAATCTATTAGTACAAAAATATTTGGGTGAGAAAAGGGAAAATTGGATGACATCACTACAAGAATATGATCTTGAAATAACCCCTGCCCAAATTGTTAGAGGTCAAGGCCTGTGTAAATTAGTGGCTGATTCAGTTGAGGAATTAGAAAGTCAAATAAATACATCAACTGTAACAACATAATGAAAAACAGATCAGTTGTGCACAAACTACGCCCAATTCATGGTATGAGAATATCCAATTTTATTTGTTTCATGGAATTTCTCCTCACAATATTGATCCCAAAAACAGAAGAGAACTTAGGCTTATATCTGCATATTTCCAGTTAATCAATGATATATTATTTCGAAAGAACTTTGATGGTGTTTTTATGCGTTGTTTGGAAAAAAGAGGAGTCTGAAAAAGTGTTGGTTGAACTTCATTTAGGTGATGTCAGTGGTCATTTTGGTGGAGATAACACTACCCACAAAGTGTTGAGGGATGGATACTATTGGCCTACCTTGTTTAAATATGCCCATATGTTGTCCCACAAGTGTATAATCTTTCAAAAGGCTACAGGATGGGTAAAAAAGACAGCTTTTCCTTTACAACCTGTTACTGTAGATGCACCTTTTCAGCAATGGGACCTGGACATTATAGGACCAATCACTCCCCCTTCCTCACAACAACATAAGTAAATTCTCACAGAAACAAACTATTTCAGAAGATGGTCTGAAGCTTTACCTTTAAAAGTGGTCAACACCAATTAGGTGGTGTCTTTTCTGAACTCCCATATCATCACTCGATTCGAAATTCCTGAATGTCTAATTTTTTACAATGCTTCGTATTTTTCTTCCCTAGATATGAAAGTTTTCGCTCTTGAAAAAGGGATTAAACTAAAGTATTCTTCCAGTTACTACCCTCAAGGGAATGGTCTAGCTGAGTCGACAAATAAGAATTTAATCAAGATTATAAAAAGGATAGTTTCATAAAACCACAAGAATTGGCACAATGCATTGTACAAAGCACTTTGGGCTAATAGGGTAACTCCAAAAGCCTTCATTGATAATTCTTCTTTCTTCCTTGTCTACGGAAGAGAATCTATCCTCCCCCCACATGTCTTACTTCCTTCTATGCAATTATCACAGAAAGTTCAAGAAGAAGAATGTCCTCCTCTAGAAAACCAGATAAATGCTTTATTAAAATTAGAAGAGATGAGAACACAAGCAAAGCAAAAACTTGACCAGCACCAATAAATTGTGAAGAGCTAATTTGATGCAAGTTCATCTTCTGATAGTAATTTTTATGTTGGGGATTTGGTTCTCAAGTGGGACAAAGTACACGAGGGTAAGGGGGAACATACCAAGTTCCAAAACCTGTGGCTAGAACCATTTGTAATTTCTGAAAAATTGGGTCCTAGCTCTTTTCGTCTACATAAATTGGAGGGACAACCAGACACTTTCCCAGTGAATGGCCAGGCTCTCAAGAGATACTTCACTTGATTATTTCTGATCCACCCTCTTGTAAATATTTTTAATTTTCTTTTCTATTTTTTATTTTGGTTCTTTTCATTTTGCTTGATTTTGATTTGTTTTATAAATGATTATGTCTGAATCACCATTCATTTGTTGAAGGGAATCATAAGTCTTATGCATTAGCAGCAGTTGATAACATTTCAAGCAACTGAACAATAAATGCTAAACTCAGATCAACAAAAGTAAGTTCATGTTCAATCAATGTTTCTAGTTTCTCATTAAAATCATAGGAAGATGTGATTATCTGTAACAAACTTCTAATGTCGTCCTTGTTTTAATGAGGACAACTCAATTGTGCTTTCCCATCCTAGATATGATTTATTAACAAAAATCTAATTGTCCAAATCATGATGAAAGTCATCAGAATAGAAAAATAATTCTTAAGTGATCAATCTTTTCATTGCCAGACTATGAGATCTTCAGTATCACCCCGCTCTCTCGAATATCATGAAGTTTCTAGAAATTTATAAACAAATTTTAGAGAGTTGGAAGCACTGTCATGTGTGGGAATTGTGTGCAAAATTGTCAGGACACTGAATAGGTCTGTTGCTAGCGGGTAAATACACACATGATGCTAAAATAACTTTGTTGGGATACTGAACAGTCTTGCTGGCAGTGAAGCAATGACGGGTTTAAGAAGATCCTCGGGTATGTCTTTTAATTTGATCAAGTATGAAGATGTTTTACCATGAATGGATGACTCTTTGACGGGATAAAGGAACTAGAGTGGGTTAAATGACATCCCTGCTGAGCCTATGGACGTATGCTCATAGTAGTGGCCCTGTCAACGGTATCGAAGTCATCTGTATAAACATCACTACACATGTGATCTAAATAAGATACTAGATTACATTTTCGGACATAAATACATCCAATGCTATGACTGTGTTATTTTCTAAGTTATTATCAAAGAACTTGATTTGTCGTTAACTGTCTCTCAAATTTATTTCATCTATGCATGTGATATAAATTTTCTGGTGATGCAGAGATAACTTCTTCGCCTAGTGTGTCTCCATTGTTGGCAGCCACCAATTCTGTCAAATTTTATCATAATTCAAAGTCATCACAAAGAGATAAAATATTTTTGTAGCTACCTCTGCCTTACATTTATAAATGTTTCTATCTTTTGGCATCAAGGAGATTTATTGGGCTAACTTATTATATGAGTTTTTCGTTTAAATTTTCTTTTGCTTTGTTTAAATTTCATGACTGCAAGCATGAAATTGAAACAAAAAATTGTCTTGGGTAATCATTCTGCAGTTTGTGACTTCTTCCTTTCTTTTGCTAAAGAGATTACACCTTATGGGGACCTATGTGTTTATAAGTTTTAAGGTTTATAAGCTTATTGATTAATCCATTTCCACAATTTTATGTACTATGGGGAATATGACTTGATCGTATCTATGGTTGGTTGTATGATTTTAATTTTGATATGCCTAGTCGCAAATAACCTTGGTTTAACATTTGAAATGTGCTCTTTTCTCTATCAGTCATATTGCTTTCATATCACCTTGGTACAATACTGATGTACTCACAAATCAACATCATCCTATTGTCCTGTACATTTAGGGATTTCATTCATTATTCAAATAGGCAGTTGATAATGGTTGGGGTTTAATCTTCATTGTGTGTAATGGTTCACAAGCCTGTGTGTCCTCTGGTTTTCTGTCACTCCAAACTTAAATTACCAAACATGATAGCCTCCCAAGTTCGTAGGTATCGGGTTGTTTCGGTTTTGGCATACCTCTCCTTGTTATTTTTCTATTGGAAGACGAAGCCTCACTCTTGTGGTATTTACTGTGTCTGTTTGATAGCAACCATGGCCCCCATGGTTCAAATTGAACCTAATGTCTCTCAAGCCCTTCTCTCCCACGACGATGCCATAAAATATTTGCAGGTGCACGGTTGGGACATTTTCATCCAAAAATTCGAAGGTTATAACTTGGCGGCCGCACAGGATTTTGCTCAAACATTGATGTATTTAGAGCCAAAGTTGGGGATCTACAATTGGAGGTAACAGAGGACTCTATAGCACGAGAAACATGATTGTCACAGGAAGGAAAAAAATGGTTCAAAAACGCCAAGCTAGAAGGTGTGCCTTGGAGCCTGTTCATGGTCTCTAGGAAATCGACATGTTGCCTTAAAGGTACTATTATTACCCTATTGAAACCTTGATGGCGTGACCTACTTGTGATTTTGAAATAGTTTATAACGTGCGAGGGTAGGTATGGTTTAGTGATTTTGTATCACATCTGATTGTGTATATTGTTCCTAGGGTTTAAGCTAAACATGCCATTCTATTTGTTGATGAGCCTGCATAAGATGTCAAAGTGTTATAAGAAACAGAGTTTAAACCCTTTGTCTAGCCTCTTCCACCATGGGCTTATACGAATTATGTTGATGTCGCATCTGGTTCAAATTGGGGAAACTTGGGAAGACTTCATGTGTTGAAACAATTTTTCCCTACCTGAGAGCATAGTGGACTCGCCTCTGCATTCAAATATAAACCCCAATCCTTGTAACCCTATGACTGAAATTCAAGATGTTGATTCACATAGAGACGGTGAGCTCACTGAACCAAATTTTGTTGCTATGCAAAACCCTCTGGGTAAAAAACCACGATGTAATTTTGTACCCAAAAAATTGTTAGAGGAGGTAGTGGATGTATTGGAGAGGGTTTCTCCTACTCCTACTATTGATCCGACTCAGGTTTTGAATGACAAACCAATTGTTAAGAAAAATCGTAAGAAGAAGAAATAGTGTAACTCAGACCTGAGTTTCGTAAACAAAATACAAGGCAGGTTAATTTCCAGGAGTCTGAGAAATCAACAGCAGGATCATCTGAGCTCGATCTCGGTGATCGAGGTCGATGATCACTTGAACGATGATGAGATCAATGATTTCCTTTCCCGAGAAGATGTGGATAACCAATGTCTCAGAAATGATACCGTTAGCGAAGCTATTGAATACGATTTTGTTTCTGAACTACCTATGTTTCTAAAAGACCAAAAGGGCTTTGTTGGCATAGGCCATGATTTGAAACAAGCTACAGGAAAGACTGAAGCACCCATTGTTGAGTACACTCAACCTTTGTCTGCTATAGCACTGGTACACTGTGACAATTGTCTGGACTGCTTAGAAAAATGCTACAGAAACATACCATATTTATAGGCACAATTAAAACATTTGGCAGCGCGAAATTCCCTACTTAAACGAGAAAATCAAGAATTTAAGGCATGCGCATATCGGGAAAGTAAAAGGCCCAAAAGAGTTGGTAGTGTGATTATAAAAAATTCAACCAATTTCAATGGCATCATTAACTCAGAATTATCCGACCCTTCACTGTCTATTTTCTAGAATGGTAAAAGTGGTTTTGATTTTCTTTCATTTTATTCTGTTATAAAAGTCAAATAGGAAGATTTATTTTGATTTTCTTTGTTAATATAAGACTAGCTACAAAATCTCATGATTCTATAGCTAGTCTATTTCTAAATGTTAGTTTGTATTATTTTCGAAAAATCAATTATGTTTTGTCATTACAGGAAAATAATAATTATGGTGTTATTCACAAGGAGACGCCATCATGGATTATGTGTTGTATAGTTTAGTAGTTTCTTTTTTGTTTGATAAAACTATGTCATTATGTAATTAATTTTGATAAACAAACTCCTACATGAGTGGTTCCCTGTTGCACTATTTTTGTAATGCAATCTATTTTTTGGGGATTACCCTCTATCTTGCATGATAAGAGGTTGTTAATCCAAGACTAGTTTAAATAGTGATTGTTGTTAGTAGTAAAGGACAATTTTGTTGGGATTACAGTATGGACATGTGATGTTGAGAACTGATATGGGGAAGCAACTCGCCATTAGCTTTAGACCTGTGTGATGCTTATTCCAGTATGTTCTTCTATTACCTCAGTCTTATGAGATATTATTATGATTGATTTAGCTTTAGCCTTGTCATCATATGGTGTTTCATATTGTTAAATATTTAGATGTTGTCCATAATTTGTTATTCCATTTTGTATGTGTGATCAATCTGTCATTTGATTATTATTGATTTATTCCTAATGTTAAATGATGGATAATATTGATACTCAGAATTGGGTTTTCTCTCGTTTTTAAATATTGATTATCATAAGATCATAGGATTTTTAATTAGTTATTATTTTGTTCTATTCTCCCTCCAACACATTAAACACTTCTTTGAATTTATTCTGGAAAGTACTAGTCTTGTTATGTCACATGTTTCCCTTACATGCAGGACAAGTAGGAGCTTGAACAACACAGAAAGATAAGCTCAGTTTCGCTGATAAGTAATAGGTTAGTTTGTGTGTTATTTAGTTAAATTATTTATTAATGAAATGATGATTGCATGAATTAGCTTTGATTGTTTATGTATCGTTGTTTCAATTGTATTTTATTAGTATTTATTAGCTTAAAGGATTTAAACATTCAAAAATAAAACAAAAAATATTTATGTTATTTCTTTATCTTAGTTATAATTACTTTTACGAACATTCATTTCGCAAGATTACAAGTAAACCTTGCAAGTTGTATATAGATTGTTTATAATCATTTGTATATATTCATGTTTATATTAGAATGCTTGTAATTAGAAAACATATATAGTTAGTATCTTAGCTCTAGATTAGTTTATTTCTTTTATCATTTTTAGGACTTAGTTGGCTAACAGAGCCATTAAACCTGTTGGGTCAGTTCATTCCAAACAGCTTGGGTTATTTAGACAACCGCGGTCCACATCTGACCTTCCAGTTGACTGATTGTCACTTATGCCCATCAACAAGTCCATCCTGAATGTGAAAATCGGTTACATTCATACCTACATCCAAGAGCTTATAGGTGGTGGCGAAGTCAGGATCTTGTTGATAAAGTTGGGCCACTCAAATGACTCATGCCCATAGGAATAGAGCACGGTGGTGAGTGTAGCCACAGGAGGTCGATTGAAGCAGTCAACAACACGATTTGTGCTCCATGTCTTATACTTGATGTTGAGATGGAATTGTTTCAGGTATGTGGACCACTTCTGATGGCATTCGTTCTGAGACTTCCCCTGTGTATGTATGAACTACAGAGGCTTGTGACCAGTGTGGATGATTTTCTCCTTTCCCAGATTGTAATGTTTCCAAATATGGAAGGATTGTATAATGGAATACATTTCCTTGTCATAGGTGGGGTATTTTCGGACAGTATCTAAGAGTGTCTCACTATGGTATGCTATCGGATGATTGTGCTGAGTGAGAACTGTAACTAGAGAATAGTTGGATGCATCAGTCTCAATATCGAACAATTGTTGTAGATCAGGTAAGGAGAGTATTGGAGCTGAGCACAAGTGATGCTTCAGATCATCAAATTCTTGTGGTTGTGCCTTCCCCCATGCAAACATTTCCTTGCCACCACCCTTGGTCACTTGGTTGAGGGCCCATGCAATATGAGAGAATCCTAACATGAACCATCAGTAGAAGTTGGCAAGTCAGAAGAAGCTCTGAAGCTCAGTTAGTGTGGTCAGAGTTGGCCAGACACGGATGACTTGGATCTTATTCGGATCCACATGTACCCCATGTTCATAAAAAATGTAGCCCAAGTATTGGACCATGTTCATGCCAAATGATCATTTTTCCAAGTTGGCATATAGCTTGTGTTGTCGTAGAGTGCTCAAAACCTGTTGAATATGTTTCATGTGCTCCTCCCAAGTTCTTTTGAAGATGAAGATGTCATCCAGATATACCACCAAAAAATAGTTGACGAAGGGTTTCAATACATTATCCATCAACCTCATGAAAGTTGTTGGTACATATGTTAGGCCAAAGGGTATGACCATGAATTCAAAGAGACATTCTTTAGATTTGAAAGATGTCTTACATACAACAGTCGGTTCGATGGGAACCTGGTGGTAGCCAGACTTTAGGTCAATCTTGCTGAAGAAATTAGCCCCTTGAGTTGGTCAAGAAGGTCATCAATTTGGGGAATTGGGTACCAATTCATGATTGTGATTATTTTTAATTTTATGTAGTCAATGAAGAGCCACCAGGTCCCATCTTTCTTCTACACCAGTAAAATTGAGCGTCTGCAAGGGGAGGAGATGGGTTTGATGTGCCCTTTTTGAATTAGCTCTTGGATATGATGCTTGATTTCGTCATTTTCCATCAGTGAGCGACGATAAATTGGTCCATTAGGCAGAGGTGCACCAGGGGATAGATCAATTGGATGCTTGACTTGGTAGTGCATCGATACCCTGGTGGGTGAGGAGAAGATGTCTATGTACTCTTCCACGATTTCATCCACTTGCTTTAGCCACAAAGAGAGGCTTTGTGTAGATGTCATGGATGTGGTGGAAACCTTATGCTTACTATGAGAACGAATCACAAAGAAGAAGAATTTCTCATTTTGTGAAATGAATTGACTACATTTCTTAGTAGATATTAAAGAGATAATAGTAGGTGGCGCTACCTCTGGTATCATGTACAATTCTCTACCCAAAGTAATAATAACACTGCAGGGTCTAGAATCATATAGAACATGTCGCTTCCACAAATAGGGTTGTCCTAAAATAACATCACAAACTTCAAGGGGAGAAATATCACACAATACCTTATATTTGAAGGGCTTGATGTTGTAGGGTGGACGACATTGTTGGCTAACGCAAAGATATATTCCTTGGTGAAGCCAATCGATGGTGTAGGGTTGCGGGTGCGATGTCATTGGTAGGTCCAGTTGCTTGATGACCTCTACTAAGATCAGGTTCTTCTGACTGTCGCTGTCGACAATGAAATGAAGTGGAGCCCCCTTTACCCACATCTATGAGTGAAAGAGGCATTCTCTTTCCTCTGGTTCACTTCGCTGGACTTTGGTGGTAGCGACAATGGTGTTGGGTTCAACATCAATAATCTGATTCCCTCCTTATAGATTTGATTTGGAGTCAGAATCTACCTTTGACTTGGAAGCTTTCATCTCGGCCACCAGTGACATTCTCCAGTGTTATTCCAAGGTATTTTATGGTATTCACACCACTTTCTCGTGTCCTTCTTCAACTTATCATTACCCTTCTTGTGTTGTGGCTTCAATTGGTTGTCCTGAGAGTGGCCATATTTGATTTGTCCCTTGTTTTGTGGGTTGGGGCTTCCTTTTCCTTGCTTCAGCTGTGAGGAGTTTGCAGATCCAAAATCTCACTTCTTTTGCTTAAATTTCTACTCGATATTGACAATATATCTGTAATTTGTACCCAATGATGTGATGTCCAAAAAATCCATTTATGTTTGAATGTATTTGTTGGCGTCAGGAGTCACTCCTGGATTGCAGCAGGAGTAAGCCTTAGGCCCATCAGTTTATGTCACGATTTATTGATAAAGGGTGATGAATGGAAGTGAACTTAGAACAATATCATTCTAACTCAGAAAACTGGGCTAGAATAGCTAAGACAGGTGAGGTCTTGATCTAATTTAGGCCAGTAATTTTGCATAGCAGTGAGTAAGTGGAGGAGAAACAGAGGAAATAAAGTCTTCTCTGGACATATGGTCTTCCAACAGCCTTTAAAAGAAGGAAAAGTCACAAATATAAGATCCTCTCAGATATGGGAATCTTTAAGAAAATTAAGATGCTGCAAAACTAATATAATAAAACATACATTATATAGTCATTATAACACTCGACTGGATCATCCATGCCTGGGCTCTTAAGATTCAAAGGAAAAAGGGGAAGAAGATGTTGGCTTCCATTAAACAAGAAATCTCAAGTATCAATCTATAACTAGGGGACTAGAGGCCTCGTTAAAGCTTTACAATCGAGATCTTTTCTCTACCATCCATCCTTACAGAAATACAAAAACTGAGCATATATGCTCAGAGAAATTCACCACCTTCGTAGCAGGGAGGTAGTTGGGAAATTAAAGTCCAAATTAGCGTGCACAGGCTCCTCGATCAAACCTGGACGAAACTCCTTCGTCAGATGCCACCTTAACTCAGCATGGCTCTTGCAGGGGGGGCTGCATACAAGGGTACCATTGGATAATTGCTCCAGGCCTCCCATACCTTCCATTAATGGGTTCAGTTGAGGTCTCAACCACCTGCTCAATATTCATTAACTACCTCCTGCAGCTAAACCCAACGCTTCGGCCTTTTAACCATCTCCTTCTATTACCCCAAGTGACCATGGGCCGTGACCTTGTGCCTATATTCAAAGGCGCTTTTTTCATTTCGGGTTTCAACGATTCCCGATGCAGTGGAGGAGAGACTATGTGTCCCTTGATATCTCGGTAGCCGAAATTCCGAAAACGACTCCTGGGCGGCTTTTACATTTAGCATTTCGAGTTTCGGCAATTTCTAATGCAGTGGAGGAGAGACTCTGTGTCCCTTGACATCCCGGTAGCCAGAATGCTGAAAACGGCTCCTGGGCAGCTTTTACATTTCGCGTTTCAGGTTTCGGCGATTCCCGATGCAGCGGAGGAGAGACTCCGTGTCCATTGACATCCTGGTAGTCGGAATGCCGAAAACGACTCCTGGGTGGCTTTTACATTTTGCGTTTCAGGTTTCGGCGATTCCCGATGCAGTGGAGGAGCGAACCTTTGTCTCTTGACATCTCGGTAGCCAGAATGTCGAAAACGACTCTTGGGCGGCTTTTACATTTCACGTTTCGGGTTTCGGCGATTATCGATGCAGTGAAGGAGAGACTCTGTGTCCCTTGACATCGTGGTAGTCGGAATGCTGAAACGACTCCTGGGCAGCTTTTACATTTCGCGTTTCGGCGATTCCTGATGCAGTGGAGGAGTGGCCCTTTGTCTCTTATCATCACGGTAACTGAAATTGTGAAATGGCTAGTCATTTCATGCCTTTGGCCATAAGAGATGAGCCCATGCACTAAACCTCATGCAAATCCGCGACTCAAGCTTACCCGATGACCGTCGATCTGCTCCATCTGTGGATCCTTGTCATTGAAAACAAAATGCCCGCTCGATTGATTTCAAGCCTGAAATGGACCTTTTCTGCTTGCTGCGCTCGCCGCTTATGTTTGCGGCCTTTGAATAAAACACGTTTGATGGGTTTTTTAAACCCCATTTCTAAGCATTTACACCAAGGGCCTGAAATCGGAGAGAAACACCCCCTTGCAAGAATTGTCACTAACATTAGGCTCCATGGGGGATAGAGTCGTCCTTGTGATGCTCTAAGAACTCCTTCTACAGTTCCAGTTGCCTTCTGTTGGGCTATAGAGTCGAGCTCAAAACACCCTATTTAAAAATACATGTTGATAAGTGAAAATAAAATATAAACACACATGCTCCAAGGAGCTTATTTATGTACGGTCCTAAACTAATAAATTCCTTTACATGGGGCTAGGTGAAAGCAAACTTCCACCATAGCCAATCAAGCAACTTCCTAAATAGAAGCTCCTTCCTTCTGTCGATGATCACAAACAGATGGTGTAATTGTGACAACAGAATGATTACACGCTTCAACTCCTCCTTACAGGCTGAAGTCGAGATGAAATAGGGTGGCTCCAAATTGTGAAGGAAATACAACTCCATGTATTCCTTCACATGCTCATAGGACCAGTGGCAAACTCTAGAAAATGGGTGAAAGACAGCCTCATTTGCTACATAGTTGTCCACGCATCGTTGAATATATCTGGTAAGCACATGTGGATGGACAGCTGACATAGGCTAACTGATCTCAGGCGGTGGCTGCTCACTGACTGGCTCTGCATATTCTGTAAACTGCATCTTCGGCTCCTCCTCCTCTTCTCCATGGCTCTCCCAAGGATCAGATTCATAATCATCATAAATAGGGACCATGGGAAAGCTCTGCTTGTTGTCATGTCAATCAGAGTCTTCATAGTGATCAAATGTAGGATAAGCTTGTTGCTCATCATAACTAGAATATTCATCAAAAAGGGGTTTCCCTTCATTTATATGATCAACCTCTAGAATAGTGATCCCATTGAGAATATAACTGTCAAAAATATCCATTTCAGGGATAATGGTAASTATTGCTTCTGGCTATTTATACATAAKATTTTTCTCTTTAATCCTAGGTAAAAATATATCATGGGCAACCTCTTGAAGGAAAAGAGAAGAWTCCTCTTACACAACCATCTCTTCTTTAAAAACTGGAAGGTCTTCATCATCATAAGTTGGGCTGCTAGGAACATCTGCTTCAACCCTATATTCAGGGGAGCCATCTACTATAGACAACATYTGCTCTATAAACTCAGAATTTTCACAAGAGGCATGTTGATCTTTATGAACATCTAAAAGAACAGATGTATTTGAAATGATGCCATAWGMTTCCGTGCTAGGGATAACATAATTAATATCATCCAACGCCTCTAGATTTTCATAGCAAATGCTTTCCTCCRCAGTAAAAGCTTCATCACAAACATGGTCTTCAGGGCCAGCAGAGSCTTTATGAAKCAAAGAAAACTCATCACAACAGTTTTCATACAAACACTCAGCTGGGAAGTAATCTTTACAAAATGAATTGAAAGTTGTATGAAAACCTGTCAAAGAATGGATACTTGCAGTGGGAAGAGATCGACACCAATCAAGAGCAGCTCCCTTTAATGAATGCCTAAAAAGCTTAATCTATACATCTTCATGAATGATATTAAGTCGATGAATAACCTCATGAAAGTCCAATAAATGCTCAGCTAGTACCTCCGAAATTTTTTCTTGAAATTCAGGGAGGGTATCTTCCCATTCATCTCTATCAGGCAGTGGATTAGGAAAACCAACTATCTGGGAAAAGTCACAAAAAGCCAACATTTGAGCTAAGATATTTTCCATATCGAATCAGTGGAGTCGTCGACCGATCCTCGGATCATGGAGTCGCCAGGTGAAATATGTGTAGCTTTGAATGTGTCTGGTCTTTGTTCACCATCAAAGGCCAGATCCTAATGTTGTGTCCTCCCAAGAAACTTCTCAAGCTAAGAAAGCAACTGCTGAAACCTTGTCAAAAAATCTCCTCTGGGTTAGCTTTCAGGTGTGCTAAAAGTAGCCACAGTTGAAACAGTGAAGTGGAAACAATGAAGTCGCCAGGTGCATAGTAGAAATCTTCAAGGGCTCTGATGCCTGATGCACCTTCAGAATTAGAGACTCAATGTCCTTTAATCCCGGGGAAAATATTCAACTTCGTCCCCGGCAACGGCGCCAGAAATTTTGGCGTCAGGATTCACTCCTGGATTGCAGCAGGAGTAAGCCTGAGGCCCATCAGCTTATGTCACGATTTGTTGATAAAGGGTGATGAATGGAAGTGAACTCAGAACAATATCATTCTAACTCAGAAAACTGGGCTGGAACAGCTAAGATAGGTGAGGTCTTGATCTAATTTAGGCCAATAATTTTTCATAGCAGTGAGTAAGTGGAGGAAAAATAGAGGAAATAAAGTCTGCTCTAGACATCTAGTCTTCCAACAGCCTTTAAAAGAAGGAAACGTCACAAATATGAGATCCTCTCAGATCTGGGAATCTTTAAGAAAATTAAGATGTTGCAAAACTAATGTAATCAAACATACATTATACAGTCATTATAAAACCTGACTGGATCATCCATGCCCGGGCTCTTAAGATTCAGAGGAAAAAGGGGAAGAAGATGATGGCTTCCATTAAACAAGAAGTCTCAAGTATCAATCTATAACCAAGGGACCATAGACCTCATTTAAGCTTTACAATCAAGAGCTCTTCTCTATCATCCATCCTTACAGAAATACAAAAACTGAGCATATATGCTCAGAGCAATTCACCACCTTCACAGCAGGAAGGTAGTTGGGACATTAAAGTCCAAATTAGCATGCACAGGCTCCTCGGTCAAACCTAGATGGAACTCCATCATCAGACACCACCTTAACTCAGCATGGCTCTTGTAGGGGGACCTGCATACAAGGGTACCACGGGCTGATTGCTCCAGGCCTCCCATACCTTCCATTAATTGGTTGATCTGAGGTCTCAACCACCTGCTCAATATTCATTAACTACCTCCTGCAGTTAAACTCGACGCTTTGGCCTTTTAACCAGCTCCTTCTATTACCCCAAGTGACCACGGGCCGTGACCCTGCACCTATCTTCAAAGGCGTTTTTCGCATTTCGGCGATTCCCGATGCAGTAGAGGAGAGACTTTGTGTCCCTTGATATCCTAGTAGCTGGAATGCTGAAAATGGCTCCTGGGCGGATTTTACATTTTGCGTTTTGGGTTTTGGCGATTCCCGATGCAGTGGAGGAGAGACTTTGTGTCCCTTGACATCCTGGTAGCTGAAATGTCGAAAACGTCTTCTAGGCGGATTTTACATTTTGTGTTTTGGGTTTCAATGATTCCCGGTGCAATGGAGGAGAGACTCTGTGTCCCTCGACATCCCAGTAGCTGGAATGCTGAAAACAGCTCCTGGGCAGCTTTTACATTTCACATTTCGGGTTTCAGAGATTCCCGATGCAGTGGAGGAGTGACCCTTTTTCTCTTGACATCCCGGTAGCCGGAATGCCGAAAATGGCTCTTGGGTGGCTTTTACATTTCGGGTTTTGGGTTTCGGTGATTCCCGATGCAGTGGAGGAGAGACTCTGTGTTCCTTGACATCCTGGTAGCCAGAATGTTGAAACAGCTCCTGGGCGGCTTTTACATTTCATGTTTCAGGTTTCGACGATTCCCGATGCAGTGGAGAAGTGACCCTTTGTCTCTTGTCATCCCGGTAGCCGAAATCGTGAAACGACTAGTCATTTCGTGCCTTTGGCCATAAGAGATGAGCCCATGCGCTAAACCTCGTGCAACTCCATGACTCAAGCTTACCCGATGATCGTCGATCTGCTCCATCTGTGGATCCTTTCCGTTGAAAATAAAATGCCCGCTCTATTGATTTCAAGCCTGAAATGGACCTTTTTTGTGTGCTGCACTCGCCGCTCATGACTGTGGCCTTTGAATAAAACGTGTTTGATGGGTTTTTTAAACCCCATTTCTAAGCATTTACACCAAGGGCTTGAAATCGGAGAGAAACACCCCCTTGCAAGAATTGGCGCTAAAATTATCTATGCAGAAAACCATGGTATTTTAGCACCAGATGTTGTTCAGAGTCTTTGATACCCAATTTGGTGCGCAGGGTATGGAAAATATTGGTGAAATCTGGTATTGTCTGGTCCCTTTCTTGATGTAGGGTGGTTCATTTTGTGTACTAGTCCTCGTAGCTTCCAATAGTGTAGTATTGTTCTTTAATGGAATCCCTGAAGGAATCCCATGTGGGGGTGACCACAAATATTATAGATTCCTCTATGGCCCTTTGCTCAGAGTAAGTATCCCACCAGTCCTTAACATGGGGGACAACCTTGAGGAGGGAAAAAGTAATATTTTCCCTATAGGAAAAATTGTGGACCGAAAAATACCCTTCGAGCAGATTTAACCATTTATCTACAACATCTGCATCTATCAATTCTTCAAATAATGGAATATCAAAATTTACTTGTACCTTGAAGGGGGTTGCATGGCCTCTTGATGAAGATGTGTCTCCTGTGGGCAGTCACCGAAGGATCTGTGTAAAGTTGTCCATCATTTCGTTCCTTTGTCGCGTAAGGGCTTCCTCGAGCAATAGTTTAAAAGGATCTCTTTCATCTTTCTTCTTGTTCCCCATTAGTTATTGTCAGGCTCAGCATGACCAATCTTTCAAAGGTTTGATTGGTTCGAGTCCCAACTTCTTGTACCCAGATCTTGTTGGGGACATGCACGAAGAAAAATAAATGAAGAGCAAACCGCTCTGATACCACTGATCTGGATTTATGAGTGGAACAAAATAAATAACAGATTGAATAAAATAACACATAGTTATGGAGAACAACAACATATATCCAGTGAACAATAACTTCTATTTAGTAAATAAAATAGGCTAAAACTGTAAAACTGTAGAACTGAAAACAAATTGCTCGAATGGTGGTAGTTATCTTTGAGAAGAGATGTGGTTGCTACGCACATCCATCTAAGAAGAATGATTACAATGAGGATCCAAAGGCCTTTTTAACATTACTCATGAATGCCAAAACCTTAGACATCCAAAAGCCTAACCCTAGGAGATGAAACACATAAAGTTATGTGGGCCCTGATGGGTAAGTTGGTACCTCAACTTCCCGGGGTCGTAACTTTTGCATACGACCTCCGTTTTAGGTGTGTGATAACCCATTGGAAATGTCTTTTCAAGAAATACACATTATGTCATCAAACTTTGAATTCATCTATAGGTTGACTGTGGCAAGCCAAAAAAGCATTGTTTAGGGCCCCAAAACGGCCCTGGAAATACAAAAAGATGTATTGACATGAAAACTTCCAAAATAATCCAGTTGGATTAGGTGGGAGGCCACCAATATCCACCTAGAAGCTGTGTAGGGCTTTAGACAGCCCTGAAAGTGTAGAACCCACAATTACAAATAATTACAGAAGAACATACTGAACTAAAACTATCAAAAGGAGCTAGTTGGAATAGGTGGGTGGCCACCAATATCCACCTAGATCACCCAAGTAGTGGATTTGGGACTATAACTATCCCATTGGAAATTTACTTGTTCTAACAAGTGATGCTAAAGTTTTCAATTGTGTTGGTCCAAAATACGAGTGGACTCATCCACTAGGGCCCCCTTGTCCTACATCTTCAAATAACTCAAATCAATCACATGAGAAGGATCTAAAATATAGTGATGTAACACAAATGCATGAATGTTATGACCGAAGTGTTCGAAATATTGTTGTCATTGATTTCAAAGATAGGGGGAGACTATAGATGTTCAAGATAAATATTGCAAGATGGAAATTGTTGGAAATTGTTTTTTTGGATTTTTGATGCTGAGTTTGGATACCCCATCTTTGAAGGCCTTTTTACTACTAAGACCTAGCTCAAATGAGAGCATATAATATAAGGTTGAAAATTTTTCTCCGAGACCTTTCCAACAATATATGGAATTCCCTCTAACTCCATAGGAATGAGGAGATATGAAATATTATGTCAGGTCAGCCCAACCAGAAGTACAGGTTGACCCAACCAGTTTTACAAGTCGACCACGTAAGTGAACACATAAACACTATAAATACAGGATAGATATGTGCATTTGAAGAATATCCAAGAAAGAAGAGAAAGTAAAAGTGTGCAAAAGAGATATGAGGTGCGCAAGAGGAGCTCAGGAGTATTCTTGGGGTCTAAAGGTGTGCAAGAAGAGTTTTCTTGGAGTTTTAAGGGTGCTCTATGAAGGACTAAGTTCTATGATGCTGCAAGGTGCATTGTTTTGAGGTTTTAATGTTGTAGTTTGGAATTATATTATGAGAATGATGCTATGAGGTTCTCTAGGGAATGAAGGCTAAATCTAACAAAAGTTGAAGGTATGTTCAGGGTATGAAGTAAGGAGAGGTGTTGGAGCATGAAAGTTAAGGGTATGATGATGTTGTGAAATGCATGAAGTATGAAGCATGCAGGTGAAGTCAAAAGTACTATGTGTATGAAGATTTTATATCCGTCCCTATATGTGTCTTACTAATTTGGTGCTTAGGTGAGGAGATTGGTGTCTTTAAATAGGTTGGTGCCTACACAATATCTTGTTGAGTTGTTGCTCAGTTGAAGAGATTAGTGTCTCCAGTAGGTTTGTTCTTACACAATATCATGTTGATTTGGTGCTCAGCTAAAGAGATTGTTGTCTCTAGTAGGTTGGTTCCTACACAATATCTTACTGAGTTGGTGCTCGACTGGAGATATTGGTGTCCCTAGTAGGTCGGTGCCTACACAATATCTTGTCAAGTTAGTGCTTAGCTGAAGAGATTGGTGTCTCTACTAGGTTGGTTCCTACAAGTTTTGTAATAGTAGGTTGGTTCCTACATAAATCTATAAGGATACATTTTTATGGTTTTGTTGGGTTTTGTCTCTACTCTTCTACTTAGGATTCTTTATCTATTATTCTGATCCTACCTTACTATCATAGATTAACCCCATTTCAGATTTAATAAGCTCCCAACCAAATCCCTCTAAAACTATCGGCCCTTCCAGTAGACCAGAAGGCAACGCAACACACAGAGTGTACTACGCAGTCTCACCCGAGATAGCTCTATGGGTGGCTGCAATACTCAGGTGTTTGCAACCTGGGAATGAGTGGAGATATGCGGTTGTACTTTGTAATCTTTATTTACTCATTCTAACATCTGATTATAGAATTCAATCTTTTCATGCATGTGAAATACCAGATTCAACTAGTTAATTCATTCATCTAATATTCAACATTTAACAGCAATAAAGACACATACATTCATCCACACAACACATGTTTTATTGTGGTTCACCCCCTCCTGGGCTACGTCCACAAAGATCTCGCTCTCAATCTCTTTATTATGGTTCAGTAATATATCATGCCACGTGTGTTTACAATCTTAGATATTACTCTCTTCAACAATCTCCTTGATCCATGTGAGGCTGACTAGATGGCACCAGGCTCCTTAGCCTGCGATTTAATCCTCATGATCGAGTCACTCACTACCTCCCTAGCTCACCAGCTTACTGGGTATTACATTTCTTACAACTCTCTACCATCCATTCTCTTCTCTCTCGTTCTCAGTCAACTACCCCCTTCTTCGTCTAAGTACTACATATTTATATTCTTGGCTCATCAATCATTACAATACATTATAAAAACCCTAACCCTAGAGTTGTTAGGTATTCCTTGCATGCATGCCTTGCCTTCTTCCCTTACACATGCTACTTTTCCTTCCAGTTGTCCTTTCCTCCTTTCATGCTTCTCTTCCCAAAAATATCATTTTTCTCCTGACTAGGCCTGCATCCAACAGTCCCCCAACATTGACATGTGGCTCATCCTGAGCCACCTAAACTTTATGCGCTTCTTCAATGGCTCCTGTGAGAGTCTAGAACTTCTCTGTGAGTTCCCTTGCTTGTGTTTGAGCCTGCATGGTCTTTTCTCTGAGTGCATCCAATACTTGAGTTGTAATATCCTCGTTGATCATCTGTGTGCACTCTGCCTAATTTTGTGCCATGTTCTTCTTTACCTCTTCTGCCTACGCAATGAACTCCCCTGCTAGCTTCCATTTGAGCTTGTCGATCCTTCTTCTGTGTCTGCACAACTATGAGTTATGCTTATAGCTTATTCATATCTTGTGATCCTTTGAGGTGCTCAGTGATCTTCATCATCTTTTGCCTCTGCTTGAGGTCTTGGATAGTTTCACTTATCTTCTCCTCTTCCCAATTCCACTGCTGGACCTATTGATCCTCCTCCAGCTTTGTCCATAACTATGTTGCTTTATCAAACAAGTCGACACCTGCACTGACTTGTCATTCCATTTCCTCCATTTGCCCTGTTTCATCCTGCTTCCTTTGCTCCTTTACCTCGTGGGAGTGGTAGGGATGAGTTGTTCCCAGAGGTTCTCGATCTCCTGCCTATATTGATCAATTGTTTGCACAATCTGATCATTTTTTTGTGTCGTCGTGGGATTTGATGCTTGCACGCTCTTTGGAATTCTATCATACGATACATCCAATCTCTGTTGAAGCCTATCCACACGATCTTTCTCATACTTGGTCTCGAGCTTGACCTACTTGAGCACCAACTCCAAATCTTCCCTGCTATCCTTCGTCTACTGCATTTCTATTGTGTCTATGTGTGTGTGTGACTGTACCTCCTACACGACACTGACTTGCAATTTATATAGAGCCTTAGTTGGTATCTGCCCCATTACCAACTATATTTCTGCCAGATATTTCAATGGTGTCTGGCCTACAATTTCATCCATGTGCAGCATGCTTGGTGTAACATGAAAAGTCAAACTCTCCTGTGCTATCGTCTGGATCATATCTTGCTCGTTGTGCACAACCTTGGCTCTTATTTGTGATGTTGCGGGGACTAAGTCTATTCCTCTTCCCGCCCTTTGCATTTTTTTGATCTGCTCTAGGAGTTGCCTCATGTCGGCCAGCTCGTCCTAAATTATGTCTCTTTGGCATTGGGCTTCTTCAAAATCCTTCGTTTTTCGGTCCTCAACCATTTCGGCCATGAGGTTCGTTTCGTCCTCAGTGATTGTATATTCCAGTGGCAGTTTGTGTGCCTTAGATTTCTTGCATGCACCCCTAGTGTGTATGATTGGCCTCTTGGTCTGGCCTTATTCCTATTGAGTAACACTTGATGTGGTCCCCTGTGATGTCTCAGTCTCTTTTTCTTGTTCCTACGGCACCTGGGTGTTGTTATTCTTCCCCATCTGGGTACCTTTCTTGGACACACCCCCTTTCTTCAATTGCGTCGGCTTCTAACCTGGATTTGGATTTTTGGGCACCGTTTTGTCTCTTGTGGGTGTTTGTTCTTGCCCTGCATTAGCCTCTTTATCCGTGGACATATTTTGATTCAGAACTGGAACTCTCCAGTCATCTTGTCAATCCCTGGTGTCCATTTCTACGTCCTCTTCCTTGATGCAATACCATAGTTGTATCCATTACTTCTCAGGATCCTTTCGTGATTGCATCCATATTGCATGCCTAGTCACTTTAAAGTTGGATATACCCTGATATTGTGAGACCACTTCTGGTGCAACATGCCAAGTGTTGGAAATGCTTTCATGCAGGTCATTGTAATACCCTGCGAACATGCCTCCATTTTCACTTTTGTTCTTAGGGTCTTAAGTGCTCTTCGATGATAGGTATCACGTTGCGTGGAAACGAGTGGATTTCTCACAAAAGTATGTATATTTAGGCTCCCTCCATCTGACCAAGGCGATCAAGATGAGTAGCCAAGTGTAGTGAAATTTTTTCCCTAGGTTCGGTGCATCCTTGTAGTCTTCCAGGAACAGATTCAACAAGTACAGGTCCCAACTTAGTATAGTTCCCTCCACGCACTCCACGCACTGTGTTGCAGTTGCGACGACCCCAACAGGGACTTCCTCCTTGCAATACTTCTTGAGAAACTTGCACACCATCAGTTTTGTGGCCATCCTGGTTGTTGCATCACTTATGTGCTTAATGATGATTCCACACGACCCTCTTTTTTTGCCATACGTCTTCTTCATTTCCTCAGCTAGTGCATTCTCCTTTGTTTTGTCATCGATGAATTGTGCATGTGTCTCCCCCAGATATGGCAGCCCTGTAATATATGCAATGAGATCTATGTCTATTGAGACGAGCTCTTCCACCCATAAGTATCCTCCATGGGTAACTGCCATCAGCTTCTTGATGCAGTTGTTTACGTCATGGCCCCTTCCATAGTGCGGGATTTCCAACAGGCTTATAATCGCGGTGTTGGCTAGTCCAACTGCCCACTGCTTCAGTTGGAAAATTGGTTCGTCAAAGGGTCCTATACCGATGGTATCTAGGTAAAATTGCTTTGTAAACTCTGGAAACTTGTCCATGTTTCCAATTGTTTCCATGCAACCTAACAGGTTAGCCACAATACGCTCCCCTTCCGAAATGTGTGGTAAGACTATGGTTTTTGCAGCCTGTCTGCACGGTGATATTGCTACTGGTTGCTTTCCCTTCCATTGTGGTGGAATGATAGATCATGATCTGAGTATCGAATTGTTTCCACGCAGCCTAACAGGTTAGCCACAATACGCTCCCCTTCCGAAATGCGTGGTAAGACTATGGTTTTTGCAGCCTGTCTGCACGGTGATATTTCTACTGGTTGCTTTCCCTTCCATTGTGGTGGACTCGAGGATCTAGCCTCCATTTTTCTCTCCTCTGTATACGCCTCTGCCCGACTGGTGACATCTTCTACTGTGCCCTCTTGTTATTGCTCCGGCACTTTTGTGTGTGACCTTTCTGGTGCAACTACTTATGCCTGGTTTGGGACCATCCCATTAACCCTCGGGGCTTCCTGAGGGTTTTCAGGGCACAAAGGATTGGCTACATCCTTGGCCTACTGGCTCTATCCTAGTTCTGACAGATCAATATCCATGGCCACTACTGATGTTTGTTGGGTTCTCCACCACTGGTGTGGGGTTCATTGGTTCCATATTGGGCAAAGGGATTTCTTCCAAGTTGACGAATTTAGTATTTCGTGGTGGTGCCTGTTCACTACCCTGTGGTTGTTGAGGTGCTCTAAGGTCGCTTCGAGGTCATTTGCAGGCCTGGCTCGATGTTCCTAGCTTGGGTGATGCCATGGTGGTAAGAATGGTCTTCGTCGAGCTAGTTTGTTCTGTAACTCCTGCAAACTCGCTCTCTACTCCATATACTATGTCACTCTATGATTTTCCCAATTTCACAATAACCCTTCTGATACCCGCGTGCTTGCCTTATATAGGGATCATGTGAAACTTCTCGGAGACGTTACCCAAGTTGTGTTTTGAATGAACTAGTGCTTCCCCTGCACCTTCCATTGAATTCCCTTGATGTCACTAGTTGGTTCAATTAATGCGACATCCCATCAATCATTCTTGACATTAAGTTTTGATAGATGCCGTCAGTTTGCGCCTATTTTTCGTACCTGCAATTTCCTCCTTTTTCTGATCATTGTTCTTTTCTTCGTCGCGCTAACATTTTTGAGTGCGCCTTATGTGTTTTTTCCAGTGCACATAGACGATTTATTTTGGTCGCACTATGTCTCCTTTCGTTGGTTGTTTTCTTTTGATGTCCGGTGTGGTAACCCCTTTGTTGTTGAACGTAGTCCTTTTTTTTTTTAAGTGCTAGGAGGTTGACTGTCCCTATACAACTTCAGTCGACTCCCATTGATCATTCCTCTAAGTTCTGTTCTTCTCAAATCCTTCATCTATACAACTCCCCCATCTGTGACAGTCTTTACTTCATATGGTATCAACCAATGCATTCTGATTTTTCCTAGGTGTTGAAGAGATTTACTATCGTACACCAAGACTAGGTCTCCCTCCTTGAAATTTTTCCTCTTGATATGTCTATCATGCCAAGCTTTGTCCCTTGCTTTCTGTACCTCTTGGTGAAACCCTACTATAATCCTATCTTATTCCATGATCATCAACTGACTTAGCCTTTCTTGTATTGTGCATCACTCTATCATGTGTGTAATTGTTGCTACACGTAGACTAGGTACCAAAAACTCTAGTGGCACCACTGCTTCTTGTCCATACACCAATCTGAATGGTGTCTACCCTATCAATTTTTTACATGTGGTCCTGTATGCCCATAGTATTGTTGGCATCTTCAAGTTCCAACCGTCCCTATTAACATTGTAGATCTTTGTCGGTGCATTTTTGAGGATCTTATTAAAGGCTTCCACTATTCTATTTTCTTAAGGATGATATAGTGTACTCTTTTGATGATAAAATTCAAACTCCTTAGTCATCACCTTAATAGTTTTTTTAATGAAGTGAGTTCCTTGGTCACTCATCAAAATCCTTGGGCAACCAATTCTAGTGATCACTTGCTCAAACAAGAAGTGTGTTGTTGTCTCTATGCTGCAATATTTTACTGGTGTTGCTTCTGCCCATCTTGTTAAGTACTTTGTCGCGGTATTAATATACCTCACTCCTGACCTATTTTTTGGTGGGTTAATTGGTCCCACAAAGTCTATTGCCCATTTTTTGAATACCTGCAAGGTTGTTTGGTCTCAGGGGCATCTTGTCTTGTCTATTTGGTTTACCAACCCTATGACATACATCACATCTCTGGCAGTAGTCCTTTGAGTCTTTGTGAACAGTCGACCACCATAGTCTTGCACGCAATACCTTTTGCGTCGTAGCTTTGCCTACATAATGTCCTCCTTCTATTCCCTCATGGGCGTTTGCTAAAATCCTAGGTCTTTCATGTTCTAGTACACATCTTCTCAAGATGTTATCTGCACCCATCTTGTATAAGTGTCTTGCAATCAGTTGATAGTTTACAGCCCTGACTACCATATTTCTCATATGCGCAGTGTTGAATTCTTGTGGCGCAGTCCCTGTACTCAAGTATTGAATGATTTCTGAGAAATATTCATCGGATACTTAGATTGAAAATAATTGTGCATCGGGAAAGTAGTCCTCTAGATTCATAGGTTCCTCTCCATTAGTGATCCTTGACAAGTGATCAGGTCCTACATTCAACTTCCTTGGTTTGACTATCACTTCGAAGTTGAATTCCTAGAACAACAATAACCATCTACAAATTATCCCCCCCAACATTGGCTTGTTGACGAGGTATTTGAGAGTTGAATGGTCTGTAAATATCTTAAAATGTTTTCCCAATAAGTAATGTCTGAACTTCTGAAGCATATAGACCATAGCTAAGCCTTTTGTCTCTGTGGTATTGTAATTTTGCTCTGATTCTGATAGTTTTTTGCTAGCAAATGCTATAGGATGGTCTAATTCTTCTGATCATGGTTGTGCTAGAATAGCTCCAAGTGTTATGGTTGATGCATCTACATATACGTGGAATGTATTTTCCCAATCTAGGAATACTTGTATTGGTGCAGTTACCATCTTCTCTTTCAAAGTGTCTAATCCTCGTTGACAATCCTCAGTCCACTAAAACTTTTTGTCTTTTCTTAACAATTTCTCCAGTGGCACAGTGATCTATGCATACCCTTTTATGAATTTCATGTAGTATCCTGTGTGTCCCAATGTTGCTCTTAACTCACAGACTGATTTTTGTGGTGGTAGATTAAAAATTACTTCAATCTTAGCAAGATCTACTAGTAAGCCTTGTTTGCATACTATATGGCCCAATAGTATCCCAAAGGGTGTCCCGAAGATGCCCTTCTTGATGTTTAATGATATCTGACACTTTCTGCATATTTCTAACATCAGCCTCAACACTTCTACATGGTATTTCAATAGACTATAGAATGTTCAATCATTTAGATATACCTCTAGAAATTGGTGGATGAATTATTTGAATGCAGCTATGACTACTCTGGAAAATATTGTTGGTGGATTCTTCAGTCCAAACGACATGACTATGTACTGGTAGGATCCCCATTATGTGGAAAAAGTGGTCTTGTACCTGTCTTCCGGAGCTATCTTGATCTGATGGTAGCCTGAGAATCCATCAATGAATGGATAATGTCCTCCTACATTCTCCAACACCTCATCTATGAAAGGAGTAGGGAACGGGTCATGTAGGAATGCATCATTCAACTTCCTCAAGTCGACACATATCTCTATCCCTCTCTGTTTTTTCTCTTGAACTACCATATGGCTTACCCATTTAGATTCCTCTATAAGTTCTATGATTCCAACCTCCAACATCTTATCAATTTCGGCTTTGACTTTTTGCTTATATATGGTCGTTGTCTGATCGGTCTTGCCTCAGATCTTAGAGCCATCTTCATTTCAACTAGATCTCCTTCTATGACTTTCATTTCTGTGAACATTGTTGGGAGAAGGTCACTCTCGTGCAGTAACTTTGTTATGCTTTCTACTATTTTCTCATCCCAGTAGTCTCCAATGCTAGCCATTTTGGGATTCTCAATTGTCCCAATGTTGACTTTATTCACCTTGATCGACACAACAAATACTTTTGATTCTAGAGGTGGACCTTCCACTTCTCTTTCAAATTCAACTTCTACAATCTGAATGTTTCGCGGGTAATCTTCGTCTGGTGCTTCTTCCTGCACACGGTAGCATGACAATAGTTCTTTTACTGTCTGTCTATTATGTTGTTGTTCTTCTGTCATGAGTTCAACTTCTGATTCTTTAATCAATATCACCCCTCTGATTCGTTTAAGTGTTGAGTCTATTTTGGGGTTCTCATGTTCAAATGAGAAAGTGACTGTAAAGTTATATTGTAATATTGTCCAGTTTGTAGTTCTTCTGCGCAATTCCTAGTCTGTATACTAGTTTGTTGGAATCCCTTCTATTGTGTGAACAAAGTGGTGAGTCCATTCTTCTCATGGTGCCATCCTCCATAGTGTTTTGCACTTCTCCAAGTGTTTTTTTGGTGCCCCCTGTACATCATATTTCTGCAGTTGGTTGCTTCCCTATTCTGCACCAAACCTGATGCACAGTAACTGCTTACATTGGTACGAGTCCTTAATTGTTTCCTTATGCATACCCCACCATCTTGCAGGTGTTGCATTGAGTGTTATATCCAAGGCTAAGATCATGTGATTTTCTAACAATTCATATTTGTATCGTGTTAAGAATGATTCTAATTCATTCACCCCATGGAATCTGGGAGGTTCCCTTATCTCCGTACCTACCCATCTTACTGTGAAGTATATTCTTGTGCATCTTCTTGTGGAGACTTCGTGTAACCTCTGCTACCAATTTTCTAATCCCATATCTAAGTCTGATGCACATGAGGTGATGCTTCTCCAACTGAGTACCCCATCTATGGTTGGGTTCACATAATCTTCTCCTCCCATGGTTGTTATGTACAACTAGTTAATTTCCTCCATGTCTAAGCAAGTAGGTTCTACAAACCTTTCCCCTTCTGCTGGGTCCAATGGCACAATGACTTTGTATTCTCCTGACTCGAATGTCATATTCCTCGTCTTTAAGTTGATTATGGCTTGATTGTTGAACGCCCAATCCAAGCCAATAAATGTCAGATAAGGTGTTGTGCCATCCACTATCTCTATTACTTCGAAGTCGGATTTAGTGCGCACTCCATCCAGATCTACTGTCAACCCTTTTAGTCTTCCAATTGGTAGAAATCTGTGTTGATTTGATAGTTTCATCTGAACATGTAAATATCCTAATGTGCGTTCTCCCATACATTTTCATGTCTTCTTGGGTAGCATATTTACTTCGGATCCTAAATATAGTATAATATCTCCCATGTTGAAATCTCCAATGTTAGCATTCAATCTGAATTCTTTTTTTGTCCTCCTTATATGAAGATGATTAATTGTTTTATGTTCTATCTTTCCTTCTTCCTCTATGCTACATCTTTCTAGCATATTTTGTAATACTTTAACAGAGGATGGATCATTTAGTAGTTTAACACATGATTGCAAAAAACCTTTAATCATACTTACTTGTCCCCGGGGCTATGCTTCTTTGGTGTGATCTAGTTATGGAGGCATCCTGTATGCTGGTACTTCCTTATTATGTTGCATAGTTGATGTTGATGCAATGTCTGGATTCACGAATTATTTTCTGGCCTGCTTGAATATCTCTTTTTCATTTGGTGCATCAAACTGCTTCTTTGGTTCAACATTCGTATTCACCCATTGGTGTTGTGTTGGATCTTGTCTTACTGCGTCATTTCTTGTCTTAGCTCCTCCTCGCGTAACTACATTTATGTTTCTTCCTTCATCCCTTGCTTCTACTAAAATCCATTGAACATTCTAATTGTTCTGATTTCTCTTTTCCTAGATCTTCCCCAATAGTGTAGGACATTCTTTTGTGTCATGATCTGATGTGCGACAATACATACATGTTGCAGGTGGAAGTGGACATTCTCTTGCGTAGTATCCTGGTTGTTGAAAATTGTGGCATACCACTGGTCCTCTGGCTCTTCCAAAGCATCCTCTTCCTCTTCCTCCACCTTTGTAGCCAGCTCGATCTCCTTGTGGTGCATTGTACTGAGGCACCTAGTTATATTACGCAGGATTATAGTGTGGTTGTGCAATATTGTATTGTGGTTGTACAGTGTTATATTATTGATGTGGAGTGTTATACTACTGTTGCACAGTATTATACGGGGTTGGTAGTTGGTTAAACTATGGTATGTATTTCCCGATCATCATTTCTTCCTACACCCTGTAAGCATCAGATGTTCTTTCCCTCATGAGGTCCATGGTCCTACAATCTTTGTCATCATGGCCTACTGACCTGCAAAAGTTGCAATATGAGCTCTTACGTACTGTCGGGTACTTCTACATCATTAGGAAGTRATATGGATCATGCCCCTGTTTCTTACAGATCTCACACAACATTCCTCTTGTTGGCATGAGTTTGGCATTCATGTTKCCATGTATTGCGYGAATGTTGGACATTCGTTCTTATGGTGTCCTTCTATCCTACATGTGGTACACCAAACAACTTCTCTTTTGTCCTTACCTTTGTTCTGGTTTAGCTAGAATGTTAAGTTCTTTAGATCCTCTTTCATCTCCTCTACRGWTGGATCTGTCTTTTGATATTGGTTCTCTTCCAGTTGTAGGGATTCATGTAGAGCCTATGCCTGTGTCTGAAACTTCTGATGTCACAAAGGGTATTTCAAGTGTGGTAGCAGTGAATTGAAGAACATGTGCTTATGTTGCATAACTGTCATGGCATACTTTAGATTTCCCTTCAATCGTTTGAATCTCTGGTCAATATCCCATACAAATTCTCCTAGTTTTTGTCTAATCTCTATCATCTCATTCATATATTGATCCTCTGAACTAGGCTTATGGAATTCATTTATCAACAAATTTTTGATATCTCCAATCATTTTGGTTGTTCCTGGTAGACTGTTTGCAGCTAAACTCATGTACCAATCTAGTGTGTGATTTCTTAGTATGATAGCTAACTACGCAAGTTTAGTGTCCTCATCTGTGATCTGTTTCGCTTCCTAGATCTTTTCACAAATGAACAAATGCTTCTCAGGGTCCTCTGATGCCTCTCCTTTGAATTTTGGTAACCTGATGGTGGGATCTTATCCTGCTATCTTGAATGTTGAAACACTATCTTCACATGGTGTAGATACTTGACTAATCCTTCATGAACTGGCTCCCCCAGTTGTTGTTCCTTATGTATATGTACTTCCTTCTTCTGAAATTTGGTTGTCTAAATGGTGGTGTTCTTCTTGGTGTATTAGTCGCACATGGGTTTATGGGTTCATGTCTTCCTGATGGTGGGATCATGTCCTGCCATCCTGAATGTTGAACTACTATCTTCGCGTGGTGTAGATACTTGAAGAATGCTTCCTGAACTGGCTCCCAAGTTGTTGTTCCTTGTGTAGATGTACTTCCTGTTGTCTTCCTTCTTCCAAAATTCGGTTTTCTAAATGGTGGTGTTCTTCTTGATGTATTATTCGCGCAT
This sequence comes from Picea engelmannii, assembly GCA_009831015.1. NCBI lineage: Eukaryota > Viridiplantae > Streptophyta > Pinopsida > Pinales > Pinaceae > Picea > Picea engelmannii. The sequence goes on from ML777782.1 coordinate 349,923, forward strand.
GGGTTTATGGGTTCCACACTAACACTGATATGGATAGGAGTGTTTCCTTTTATTCCCACTCTTAGACCTCTCGTATTTCTCTCATATGTCACTCACAAGATTTCCTCAATCTACTCCACAGCTCGTAGATCCTCTACCTTTTCTTCATCACTTTCCAATCCCTCCCTCGCGACTACGACTCTCTTCTTGGTGTTCATCTTATATTGGTAGGGTACCCCATTGCGCGTTCTTCCAGCTGTTGCCATGATCCGCTTGATTTGGTCTTCATCCATCATAATTGGGTCCAATGCCTCCTCCTTCTTTCTTTTATCCCTTCCTCCTTCCATTTCTCTTTCTCCTGTCAGTGCTTCCCCCCTTCCCCCATGCACGCGGGGAAGTTTAGTTGTATGAATCCATTGTCATTACACCTTTGTTATATAGTAATATCTTAATGGAAGTATATAATGATCTGATGTACCTACCTCGAGGTCCCTTCAAGAAATCTTGCTCTTCCGTACTGTAAGAATTCATTGTATCTACTGCCAATTCTTTGATAAATCCTGCAACAATGTTGTCTAACAAGAAATCTATTGCCCATGTACACTTATTATTAACTTGTAACTGTGCGATCTCTATGGGATTCCACTGTAGCTGTCTGAGATGATTTGTGGGATGGTTGTCTTTCAAATTCTTTATCCACTCCTACAATACATGTAGGAAATCACAGAAAAATACTTCATGCAAGTCGTTGAATACGTACTTGTCTAGATATTTGTGCGGTGTCAACTTTGGGTTTTTGTTATCTTTCTACGCAAACTCCAGCTCCTATGTTTTCAACCATCTCTCTATCTCTGCCTTTGTTGGATTCCAATATCTCAACATCCCCTTTTATATTCTCATTCTCTCAACATCTTGTCATCCGGTCGGTCCTTCTTTTGACGCGTCTTCCGCAAATCTCATATACTCAATCCCATCCTGTTCCAACCAACCAACAACAGAACCATTTGTTGGGTTTTGTCTCTACTCTTCTACTTAGGATTCTTTATCTGTTATTCTGATCCTACCTTACTATCATAGATTGACCCCAGTTCAGATTTAATAAGCTCCCAACCAAAGCCCTCTAAAATTATGAGCCCTTCCAATAGACCAAAAGGCAACACAACACATAGAATCTACTGCGCAGTCTCACCCGAGATAGCTCTATGGGTGGCTGCAATACTCAGGTGTTTGCAACCTGGGAATGAGTGGAGATATGTGGTTGTACTTTGTAATCTTTATTTATTTAGTTTAACATCTTATTATAGCAGTCATTCTATTCATGCATGTGAAATATCAAATTCAAATAGTTAATTCATTCATCTAACATTCAACATTTAACAACAATAAATACACATACATTCATCCACACAACACAAGTGTTATCGTGGTTCACCCCCTTCTGGGATATGTCCACAAAGATATGGATATCAAGCTCTTTATTATGGTTTAGTAATATATCACGTTGCGCGTGTTTACAATCTTAGATCTTACTCTCTTCAATAGGCTCCTCGATCCCTGTGAGGCTAACTAGATCACACCAGGCTCCTTAGCGTGCGATCTAACCCTCAAGATCGAGTCGCTCACTGCCTCCCTAGCTCACCATCTTATTGGGTAGTACAGTTCTTACAACTATCTGCCATCCATTCTATGTTGTCTCTCTCTCAGTCGACTGCCCCGTTCTTCCTCTAAGTACTACCTATTTATATTCTTGGCTCATCAACCATTACAATACATTACAAAAACCCTAACCCTCGCATCGTTAGGTTTTCCTTGCATGCATGCCTCTCCTTCTTCCCTTACATGTGATGCTTTTCCTTCCAGTTTTCCTTTCCTCCTTTCATGCTTCTTTTCCCAAAAATAGCCTTTTCTCCTGACTAGGCATGCATCCAACAAGTTTTCTCCCACAAGGGTTTCCAAATTAAACTATTTGTATTGTGATTTGAGTTTACGTGGATTTACTATTTTAAAGTTAATGAATAATTCATGAATGCTCATTTAAAGTAAAAAATATCTTATATTGATTCAACCCCTCTCTCAGTATAAACATAAGTTCAATAATTGATATCAGAGCAAGTTCCTTTGGAAACAATCTAACTGCTAGAAGGAAGATCTCGGGAGAACACATGGCCAGTCAAGAAGGTTTCTCCACAAGCAGGGATCTGTTGTTTGACAGAACAAAATACACCTTATGAAGAATGAGGATGTGGACATATATATTGTCCCTTGGTTTTGATATTTGGAAATCAATCATGACTGGTTATACAACCCCAACAACTCCACCAACAAATGCGGCTGGGAAAAATCCTAGGGAAAATAGTGCAAAAGCCATGGATGTCATATTGTGTGGTCTATCAAAATTAGAATTTGTCAAGATGATGCGTTGTGAATTGAAAAAAAAAAATGGAACGAACTTCAAAACATCTACGAAGGCAATGATAAGGTGAAGAAAGAAAAGCTTCAAAATCATAGAAGACAGTTCGAGAGTTTGTAAATGAAAGATGAATAAAATGTAGCAATCTATTTTCTTTGTGTGGACAACACCATCAGATGACTTGATGAGAAGGTTGAAGAACCAATTATTTTTCAAAAGGTGTTAAGGTCACTCCCCTTAAGATTTTATGCCAAGGCCTTTACCATTGAAGAAATGAAGGATTTGGAGAAACTGACGATGGATGATCTACATGGAGTTCTCAATGCATATGAGATGAGGAAAAAAAAAAACCAACATAGATGGAAGCAACTTTCAAAGCATCAAAGAAGACAAAATAACACAAATCTCGTGATTTTTATAGCCATGAATTAGATACAAAAGATGAATTAGATACAAAAGAAGCACAATTTGTGAGGAAGTTGAAAAGAGGATCTGACAAATACAAAGTTAAGATACCCTTCAAATGTTTTAATTGTTGTAGAGTGGGACATTTTGTTGCTAAATGTCCATATGAAAAAAGGGAAGACAATGATGATAAATACATTAATGATGAAGAAGAACATAATGATAAAAGAAAACACTATAAACACAAAAGAGAAAAATATACTAAGAAGAATATGCAAGAACTAATGTAACACAATACCCCCGAGGGAGATGCAAGAACTAATGTAACACACCCAACACCCTAAACCCTCTTAGGCTAGTGGGATGTAAAATTTCCACTTCCAATACATTTCAGGTCTTGGTATTTCACCCTTACGTGACATTTATCCCTCGGTGCTCATGTAGGGACTTCTTCTTCTCAATGTGCTCTTGTGACGAATTCATAGGCTCATCACTGCGTACCACCCATCAAGTCTATGACGAAATGTTGCTACACAGACTAGGAATAAAACTTCCCAATCAGACGGTTGCGACTCATTCAACTCGACCAAATCGATGGTCAGCAGTGAGTCGGGTTCTTAACCCATTGGGAGAGAAGGTTACATAAACCCACATGCCATTTACGATGAAACATTCCCGATAGATTTACTTCTGTCAGGTCTGACAGTCTTTGGATTATGGAATCCACTGCCTCGATCAAATAAACACCTTAAACTACACGATGGCTAATCCTCTCCCATCCTCCATTCGACACATCGACTTAGTGGGGTCCACCATGGAACAATAATAATGATCGTATCAAGATACCATACCCTCAAATCCATGTTTGTTATCTACTTGGTACTTCTACCATTGGAGTGCACCCACTTCGAGTGATCACGAGACTTATCGACTAGCCCTCTCAGATGAGAATCCTCTGTTGTATCTGATGATCATCGAATCCTCACATCTGACAGTCAGGGATCACTTGGAACCCACAACTGCATGATATTTATCTAGCACACCACTTTGACAAGAATCCTTCTTGTGGATGGGTCATTCTAGATCTAACAACTCTAAACCCATTGGAATCCACACTGATAGATCTGCAGTCCTCCTCATTCTCGAGTTCTCAGTATCAGGTTCTCCCCATTAGCGACCTCTCTTAGGAATTTTCCTAGACCATATCAATATCTTACTTCCTGATAGACTTATTGGTATAACGTTAAAGGCATCTATAACCCAGATCTCATCGGCTTAACCTTTGATAGATTGAGGACTCAAATTCTCTCATAACTCTCCCATCGAGCTTCACATTTTGGATTTTCTCGGAGGTATTTCCTTCTGATAGGCTTTCTCCCGAAGTCCATATCATTGATGAATGGTCAATATCTTATCCTTCTATCGAATCAACGACCATTTCTCATTTGGAATGAAATAAGGGTTTTCAATAGGAAAAGGGTGGTTTATGGACTTAACAGTCCCACGGTCTTCCCATACTCATTCTGCCACGGTTTAACTTAGTTGCTTTGGGATATTAAATCGCTTCCCAACATGAAAGAAATACTCTACCCTTGAACCCCTAATAAACATTTCATATTCTATAAAATTTCCATTTCAAAAGCAGGGGAAAATATAGGGTCATTGACCTACACTGGCCTTCTTCACACAATCATCACAATTATTCCATTTAACAAGTAAGGAATATTATATCACCCCTTTTAACCTAATATTTTAATAATCCTTCATCCATCATACACAATCATAAACGTAACAGAGTTTTGTTTATAACTATTAGCAAATAGTCAATAGACATTACAAGCAAAACACTTATATGTTCGATGATGTTTTCCAACCAACCAACTGACTGAAGGGAAATTCCTTTCCACCCAACCATAGGCTATGATGTATTGAGCCTTCCTATAGTATTCCACCCTCGTTCTAGGCCATGATACCACCAAGGGACTATCTGAGTTGACTACCAAGTCAAGAAATGGCTCAAGAAGGTTACTCTCATTCACTCCACTGGCAACAACAGAAGTTTCCCTCTTCCCATTGAGCTCAAGACCTCCACGAGTTTATCAGGTACCTTTCCAACTAGATTTCATTTGTACCAAGTTGTAGTCCTATGTTGCTCTAGTCAAAATATGGGTCTTATTTGTTTAGGGGTGACCATTCTATTCTTGGGTAAGATTTTTGTTTTCTTCAGAAAAAATCCCCAGAGGTTCTATGTTGCTCAGAGTTGTGTTCATGAGATATTCTTCTCGTTGCATCACCATATGTTTGTGAATCTGTGATTCATCTCTATGCGTTATTATTCTCTATTCCTCTGTATGGGTTTAATTTTTCTGCATCTGCATGCTCTGTGTCTTTTTCCTTAATGGGTTTCTTGCATTCTCATCTATGCATTCATGAGCTCTTCATTTATGTGTTTTTTAAGAAACTTCTTTCATCTTCTTCCTCAGTCCTTCTTCACCGTTGGAATGTTCTCCTTACCCTCTAGATCCCTAATGACTTATGTCAGAAGCAAGCCCTTGGTGTCAGGATCCCCAATTGAAGGGTAAAATATTATGCATCCTTTTCACTAGAGTTGTAATCAACCCTTCACTCTTTTGGGTACCAAATCAGACAACAATTATAATTGACCCACTACCCAACTTGATCACCATTAACATGTTATGTGGGTCAATGCTAGGGACCTAACCTCCCTAACCCCTCACATAGATAGAATAATATATTTTCCATGTAATAAAGGTCGACATTAGTCAATAAGGAATATTTAATAAATATAAACAAGTCAATGTAAGAAGACCTAATAGAAGCTTCCGCTTCTAGAAATGTATTCCTCTAGAATGTTATTTAGAATATAGAATTAGTATAAATAAGAGTAGGAGGCATGAGAAATATTTGTCTTGAGAATTATTGTAATAGAGATCTACTCTGTTGGAGCTTTCCCCCTCGAAGAGGCAAGTGAACATTGATTTCTTTGAATAAAGGTAGTATTTTCGATATTGCTCTTTTCAATATTTTGTTGTTCTGTTGATATCTGTTAAATATTCTTATTTTTGTATATTATATTACATCTGGTACCTTACTAGTGGTATCAAAGCACTTTCCTAGGCAGGAATTATAGGTAATTGTTTTCTAGGATAGAGACATGTACTATCGGCGTCTTTAAACCACAAAGATTTGTCGTTCAATGAGTAAAACTGCAATGGGGAAGACTACACACGAGAAATGTAGACGGTTTCATGGGGTTTCCTAGAAACCAAAGTTTCTCCCTTGTTGGAAACCTATGTAACCCATGTTTGCACCCCTTGAGTAGTATTGCATTAGACAAAATCTTTACACAACCATCACTCCCACGTACCGGTAGGTATATCGGGAGTCCCCTAGGTCTCCTGAAACCAGCCCTAGATCAATTGATCGACCACCTGACTACTATAGTGCCATCGAGAACATCACTCAGGAATATACTCTCTAGTACCTGGGAAATTGGGTAGTATGGCTAAGTGTATGGTCGAGACTCCTTAGTTGGTGCCCTGAGATATTGGGGCAAGTACTAATGTTCAAACCCACACATATATCAGAGAGCTATAGCAGAGGGAGAAACCTTTTCCATAGGAACCCTATTAACCCTAATTGGGGGGAACACATCAGACAAGGAACAAAAATGACATTATGGCCATGAAACCTTACCTTCTGCATTCTGGTTGCAAATTTACTACACATTTTTTCCTATTAAGAATTTGGACATTTCGACAACGCAATATTATTTAGAACTGTCCAATTGGATTCCTCTCTTCACCCTAATCATAGTGGTAGCTATCATTTTCAAGCCTTTTTTTTTTGTGGACCCGACCCCTTCCTGGCACCCTTATGTGGCACTTATCCCATTGGATTCCTCTCTTCTCCCCGATCACAGTGGTACCTATCATTTTCAAGCCTTTTTTTCTCGTGGACCCGACCCCTTCATGGGACCCTTATTTGGAACTTATCCCATTGGTTTCATCTCGTTTCCCTTATCGTAGTGGTACGTGTCACTTATCTGCCTTTTTTTCCACGGAACCCCCCCTCATATCTTAATGTCCCCCACTCGCCAAGACGAAACCAATCAGAAACTAAATAATTATAGTATTACCATTCATGCCAAAATGGACCACCTCCAGGAACAAGTATCAATTTGAATAGAAGAACTCCACTYTGCTTTCCAAMAATTCTTATCTAAGGGTCCTTTCTCCTTTGGCCCAAACCTCCAAGTGTTGACTCTTCCAATCCACTGAAATTTCATTCTGATCATGACCCCSGTCTTCCATGGGTTGAGGTAAACAAATTTGATGGCTCAGTTCCAACAACTTAAGTCACTCAGATGGAACATTATTTTTCCTTTCTTGGAATTACCAATGACTTGACCAAGCTTCGTTACGACGTTCTCTATTTGGATATGGAAYGATTGAAACGGTGGAAATGACATAGAAATTCACACCAAGGGTATGTTTCTTGGACACAATTTGTTGTTGATTTGTATGAACACTTTGACACAAACACCCACCATTTAGGTCATTTGACTAAGTCRAAACAGTCTGGAACAGTGGAAAATTTTATTGTTTCCTTCGAGCACTTGGATTTTTGAACATGGGGTATGACTGATGCCTTCTTCCGGGAATGCTTTATCAGTGGCCTCAAGGATGAAATTCAAGCCTAGAGCCTCATGGTTTTCCCCCATACTTGGTTGGAAGCAACTAAACACGTCAAGGAGGCACAACATGTCATCTTTTCCCAGAACAAAAAACTTGCTTTTATTCCCCACCCTTGACCCCCCTATCCTACCCCTCTAACCACTCCTCTCAAGGTACAAAAATTAACACAAGATGGAATGGTTGAATATCAACTCAAGGGTCTTTGTTATAATTGTGATGAGAAATACTTTCCTGGGAACAAGTGTAAAGAACATAAACTTTTTATGGCCAATTCAGAGGATGCTTCTGATGAAGATGTTGAGGTTTCACCTGATGCAACACTACCCCAAGCAGATGATCTTATGCCACCCTATGATCCTCCCAAAATTGAACCGCTGATTTCGTTGAATGATCTCGCTAGATTTGTTGCTCCCCAAACCCTCAAATTGATTGGTTACATTAAGCACATGAAATTCACCATCTTAGTTGACAATGGAAACACTCACAATTTCATTCATCATTGCCTTGCCCAAGAAATCAATTGTTATATCCATGTTGTCAACAATTTTTATATCACGATTGCCCATGGTGGTTCCATGAAATGTGGGGGGTGTTGTGAAAATGTGTGCCTACAAATTGGTCAGTATAACTTGAAATCTCGCATGTTTTCTATTGACATGGGTGGTTGTGACATTTTTCTTAGTGTTGAATGGATACGCACTATAGGACCCATAACCATGGATTTTAAGGATTTGACTATGCAATTCCAATAGGAATCCCAACAGTATAAATTCCAAAGCATTACAGCAGGCTCTTCAGATATCATCAATTCCCACTGCATGGAAATGTTACTCAAATAAGGTCATTCTGGCATCATTTCCCAATTCCAATCCATTCAAGAAGTTGAGACTCCCTTTGTGCACCCTGACCTTCAATATATCCTTTCCCAACATCACATTTTTTTCCAAAATCCCCAGGGCCTCCCCCCCCTCACACGGTGACCATGACCATTCCATTCCTTTAATTCTGAGTAGTCTTCCTCCCAATGTGTGCCCTTATCACCATCCCTTTTCTCAAAAATGAAATTGAGAAAATATTCCAAGAATTGCTAGAAGCAGGTTTTATCTGTCTCAGTACCAGCCCCTATTCTTCCCCTTTTGTCATGGTCCTGAAGAAGGAAGGAACTTGGTGCATGTGTCCTGATTTTTGTACCCTCAACAAACTTACCATCAAAGAAAAATTTCCTATTCCTATCATAGTTGACCTTTTGGATGAACTCAGTGGGGCTCAATACTTTACCAAACTTGACCTCCATTATGGTTATCACCAAATACGTATGAAAAAGGAATACATTCCAAAGACTGCATTTCACATTCATGAGGGCCACTATGATTTTTTGGTCATGCCCTTTGGTCTCTATAATTCCCCCTCCACTTTTCAAAGTCTCATGAATCATGTCTTTCGTCGTTTCTTTTGTCACTTTGTGTTAGTCTTCTTTCAAATATTCTCATCTATAGTAAAACTTGGTGAGCCCATCTCACCCGTGTGGATCAAGTTCTCCATCTCCTCTCCAAGAAAAAAAAATTCCTCAAACAATATAAATGTGCTTTTGGCATCTCTAAAGTTGAGTACCTGGGTCATATTGTTGGCAAGAATGGTGTACGAGTGGATCCTAAGAAAATTTAAGCTATGCAGAATTTGCGTATCCCTAAAACTCTTAAAAGTATGTGTGGTTTCTTGGGTTTAATGGGATATTATGGAAAGTTTGTTCAAAATTATGGAAAAATCGTGACTCCTCTAACAACTCTCCTTAAAAAAAATGCTTTCAGTTGGACTCCATCTATTGAGCAATCCTTCCAAGCCTTGAAAGAATCTATGTGCACTACTCCTATATTGGCCCTACCTAACTTCACCAAGATGTTTGTTCTTGAATGTGATGCATCAGGGAGAGGAATTGGGGCAGTCCTTATGCAAGATGGATGACCTTTGGCTTTCACCAAAAAATGATTTTCGAAGCGACATCTGGGCCAATCGATCTATGAAAAGGAAATGTTGGATATTTTGCATGTAGTGGATCTCTAGCGACCTTGTCTATTGGGACGACGAGTCCAAAATAAAATGGATCATCAAAGCCTCAAGTACTTCCTAGAACAACATATTTCATCCTTGGAGCAACAAAAATGGGTTACCAAGTTGTTTGGATGTGATTATGAGATCATTTATAAGAAGGGGAAAAAAATGTGGTGGTTGATGCTCTTTCCAGGAAATATGAAGGAGAAGGGTCCCTCTTTTCCCTCTCATTCCTTGTCACCGTTCAACTTCAGGCTATTCATCAGGAATGGTTGGAAGACCCCAAAATTTCCATCCTAACCCAGCAATTGCAAATGATCCCCAAGTTTCTCCAGGGTACTCTTGGCACAAAGACGAGTTTCACTATAAAGGTCGTGTATATTTAAGCAAACAATTGGCCCTTAAATCCACAATGCTATCTGAGTTTCATGCTTCACCTACCCCAGGGAATTAATATTTTACAAAAACTTATGAACAAGTCAAACATTATTTTTTCAGGGATGGTATGAAATAATACATCCACACCTTTGTGGCCAAATGTGATACCTGTCAATGCATTAAGGGCAAGACTGTCAAACCTCCGGGCACACTCCAACTACTTCTAGCTCCACCTACTATTTGGATGGATATTTCTATGGATTTCATTGTTGGATTTTACCCAAATCAGGCAATAAGTCAGTAATCATGGTGGTATTTGATCTTCTTTCTAGATATTCTCATTTTTGTGCTCTTCAACACCCATTCACATCATCCACAGTGGCTCAAAATTTCATGGATAATATCTTGAAACTCCATGGAATGCCTCATTCTATTGTTTCTGATTGAGATCCAACTTTTACCAGCAATTTTTGGAAAGAATTATTCAGGCTCCAGGGCACCTAATTGCATCTCAACAAAACTTATCATCCCTAGACTGATGGCCAAATGGAAGCGGTCAACAAATGTTTGGAAACATATTTGAGGTGTTTTGTGTTTGGCATACAACATCAGTGGGTTCAGTGGTTACCACTAGTTGAATGATTGTACAACCTCTTACCATATTGCCACTAGCATGACTCCCTTTGAAGTAGTGTACGGACATAAGCCACCATCGATTATTCCATACATGTCGGGTGTCTCAAAGTTTCAGTAGGTTGACCACAATCTTATAGTTTACATGATCATTCTCCATACTCTCAAAGAAAATTTGGTCATGGCTCAGAACCACATGAAGCAACAGGAAGATTAGGATCATTCTAAACATCAATTTGCTAAAGGGGACTAGTTGTTTCTCTATCTACAATCATACAACAAGACTTCACTAAAATCCCAACAGTGTCAGAAACTTACCCCCAAATTTTATGGTCCTTATACTATTCTCAAACGAATATGATCAGTGGCATATCAGTTAGCCTTTCCCAGTCACTCCAAGCTACATCCTATTTTTGATGTCTCATGCTTGAAGAAAGGGATTGGCACCAAGTGCCACACGTAGACCAGTCTACCAGAGTTGGATGAATAAGGTTCCATTTGGTTGCAGCCACAAACCATATTGGACCAATGTGAACATTGTCTCCATCTTCACACCATCAAGGATTTTTTAGTTCAATGGAAGGATATTCCACCAGAAGAAGCCACCTGGGAGTCGGCTACCATTCTGCAACAATTTCCTCATCTTAATCCTTGAGGACAAGGCTCTTTTTCAAGGGGGAGGGCATGTTAGGGACATAACCTCCCTAACCCCTCATGTAGATAGAATAATAATTTTTCCATGTAATAAAGGTCGTCATTAGTCAATAAGGCCTATTTAATAAATATGAATAAGTTAATGTAAGAAGACCTAATAGAAGCTTTCGCTTCTAGAAAGATATTCCTCTAGAATGTTCTTTAGAAGATATAATTAGTATAAATAAGAGTACGAGGCATGAGAAAACTTTGTATTTAGAATTATTCTAATAGAGCTATGTTATGCTAGAGGTTTCCCCCTCGAAGAAGCAAGTGAACATTTCTTTCTTTGAATAAAGGTATTATTTCTAGTATTGTTCTTCTCAATATTTTGTTGTTTCGTTGATAATCGTTGAATATTCATGTTTCTGCATATTATATTACATATGGTACCTTACAATCAATGGAATCCAAGTACGTTGGATAGGTGGTGTATTCAATTCATGTAGGTGTAGGCTGGATTATCGATCAAGCTTCCTATTTTCCTCATTAAAAATTCCTAGTTCCATCTCACCAATCCCATTCATGGTATCATGGATAGTACTCAAGGCTTCCTTCCAATCAGTTGTTTGGTGTATTTTAATAACATAAACACAATTACATGCTTCAATAATCATAATACGTGAAGTCTTAACATAATTACAATCATGGGAGAAAACAAGGCGTTACATTCCCCTCCCCCTTAAAGAAACGCCATCCTCGGTGTTTTGAACACCATATATACAAATTTATATAGGAAACAAAATGGGTATTCCATCCTCATGGCATCTTATGATTACCAAGTGGCCTCATCTACTCCAAAGTGCTTACATTACACCTTGACTTGCACGACAACTCGGTTCCAGAGCAATGCCTCCTTTCTGTCCAGGATGCCTTGAGGCTCGGGTTGGAATTCTCCCTCTGGTTCCACCTATATCATAGTCTAATAAATAACATGATTAGAATCATTATTATACTTATTTAATAAATATACATGGAACAGATTGTGAGCTCTAACAGTAGGTGGTAGGGAAAGTCTATAAACCATTGGCCCCACTCTTTCTATGACTTCAAATGGTCCATAATAGCGAGGAGATAACTTGGAACAAGTCCCCATACTTAGGGATATCCTCTTGGGTTTTACCCTGAGATACACATGATCTCCCACCTTAAACTCCTTGTGAATTCTTTTGTTGTTTTCATAGATCTTTTGTCTATCTTGTGATGCTTTTAAATTCTATATTATTGTGTTCACATATTGTTCCATCTCTCTTAACAGCTCTGGTCCAAGTGTGATCATTTCCACTAGATTGTCCCAACTAATTGGAACTATGCATTTTTTGCCATACAAATCCTTGAATGGGCTCATCTTCAATGATTCTTGATAACCATTGTTATAGGAAAACTTTACCAAAGGTAGATATTCCTTCCATTGTTTGGGTTAATGCATGACATGCATCCTTAACATGTCTTCTAACACTCTATTCACCCTTTCAGTATGACCATCTGTTTGAGGATGGTAGATCATGTTGAATGATAATTTCTTTCCCAAGCTTGCAAACAATCCTTTCCAGAAATTTGAAGGGAATTTTACATCTCTGTCTGAAATGATAGTCTTGGGCAAACCATGCAATTTGAAAATCTCTTTCATAAAAATATCTGCAATATATTTAGATTTAAAAGTAGATTTTAGGGGAATAAAGTGAGTTTCCTTGCTCAACTTAACCACCACTACCATGATTGCATCATGTTGCCTAACTGTCTTTGGAAAATCAGTAATAAAATCGATGGAGATTGTCTCTCATTTCCATTCTGGAATTTGCAATGGTTGCAATAATCATATAGGGTGCTTGTGTTCAACTTTGACCTATTGACACTCCAAACACTTGGAAATATACTCAACAATGTCTTGCTTCATTCTTGGCTAGTAATACAACTGCCTCATCGTTGTTATCATTTTTGAATAACTAGGATGACCCGCATAAGATCTCTGGTGAAATTCATCCATAATGAGGTGCTTTAGCTCTATTGAATCTGGCACATACAACCTACCATTATACAACAATAGCTCCTTTGTTGTAACCTGATATCCCTCATACTTTTTCGCAATGGGTTCTTGCTGTAAACCCTCTTTTACTAGATTTAAAAACTTATCCTTTTGCAAGAGAGTTTTGATTCTCAACTTTATGTTAGACTCACCACACTTGTTGTTGCTAAGTGTACTATCTGCACACTTCCACGGAGTGCATATTCCACTCGATTCTCTTTCCCTTTTATATGCTTAATCTCAAAATAAAACTCGCTAATTAGCAACATCCATATGGGTTGTCGAGCATTCAACCGTGGTTGATAAAAAAAATACTTCAACCCACAGTGATATGTCATCAAGACAAATCTTTTTCCAAGCAAGTAATGCCTCCACGTATTCAATGCATGTACAATCGTTGCAAGTTCCAAATCTTGGGTGACATACTGTTGTTCGTGCTCATTTATCTTCCTTGATTCATAAAAAAATACCCACCCTTCTTGCATGAGGACTCCACCAAGTCCTTCCTTGAAAGCATCAATGCAAACCAAGAAATATTTCTCGAGGTCTAAAATTTTCAAAACAGGGGCATTGGTTAAGAGATGCTTCAACTGTTTAAAGTTGATTTCACACTCTATTGACCATACAAACTTCATCCCATTTCTCTGTAGCGAAGTAATGAGATGACAATCTTGGAAAAACCCTTAACCAACCTTATTTAATATCCAGCTAATCCCATAAATGATCTTACCTCAGTTACATTCTAAGGGGAAAGTCAATCCATGATTGCCTTGATATTCTCAGTATCTACTGCCACTCCCTCTATTGAGATTGTGTGGCCCAAATACTAAATCTCCTTCTGGAAGAATTCACACTTTATTTGGCATAAAACGGGTGATCTCTCAACACTTATAACACCATCCTAAGATGTTCTTCATGCTTTTCCATGATCTTAGAATATACCAGAATGCCATCAATAAATACCAAGATGAATTTATCCAAATATTTGTTGAGAACATTATTCATCAAACACATGAAGGTGGATGGTGCGTTAATAAGCCCAAATGGCACCACCATGAACTCATAGTGTCCATACCTTGTTCTAAAATATGTCTTGTGGATGTCTTCATACTTAATCTTGAATTGGTGATATCCAGATCTCAAGTCAATTTTAGAGAAGATTGTATCTCATTTGAGATGATAAAAAAGATCATCAATCCTAGGAAATGGGTACTTGTTCTTCAAAAATAGTGCAGGTGCTCCCCACAAGGATACACCCGGTCTGATATACCATTTTCCATCATTTCCTTCAATTTCACTTTTAACTCTACCAGCTCTGGTGTACTCGTCCTATAGGGAAATTTTGATGCTAGTATTGGTCCATGTACAAGATCAATTGAAAAATCGATATCTCACTTACGAGGAAGTCTAGGCACCTCCTTTGGAAATACATCTTCAAATTCCCACAGCACTAGGTGATCCTCAACCTTTAACTCCTACTCTCGGTTGCATTGCACACTTGTATTGCATATAAGGGACACCCTTTTTGACTAAACTTCTTGAGCTACAATGTCGATATTTTCCTTACTGATAGTGGCTTTTGAATGCCTTGTAACACCCTCATGTTTCCTTTTTCATCTTCACATTCTAAGCTCTTATCATATTAGTTCAATTTTACCTTATGGACAGCCAACTAGTCCATTCTTAAAAACACATCATATGATCCTAAGGGTAGGATATTCAAGGTTGCTTGAGTGTGAAATCCACTCATATCAAATGGATAAGCCTCTATTACCTCTGCTACTTTTCTCTTAGTCCCTATGGCTAACAACACATGCTTCAACAACTTGAGGTGAAACATAACTAAGGTTAGAACTGGGGTCAATCAAAATAGAAATGGGTTGCTTGGAAATTATACCTTCCATCTCCACCACAAAAGCTTGGCGGTTTGTTTGTCGATTCTCAACAACTACATATATTCTCGACCCACTTCTGGCAACATCATCGACCATAGTAACCTCCTGAACATGGTAGACTCTTTTGATATCATGTTGTCTGTGAGGGTAATCTCTTAATAAATGTGCCTCTCCATAACCCCAACACTATAGAGGACCTTTTTTTGTTCCTCTAATTTTTCTCTTACCTTCTCTGCTGGTCTATTTCCACTCTTGGATGGAAAATTTTGTTGGTGCATACTTCTAATTTAAATACCATCTTCTGAAATTTGGTTTTATATTTTCTCTTCCAATCCTTGAGAGGCTCCTACCTATGTTTGAATTGATCATAACAACACTTCGACTTCCTAATGATATCCTCAAAGGTCTTAGGCTCATCAAACGCGCTCCTATCATGATAGCACAATGGTAATACACTAAGGAAGTGTTGTATTCTCCCTTTCTCATCTTTGAGGTAAGGAACATACCTCAACAACTTTAATAACATCTTGGCATAAGTGTCCATGGTAAGCTGCCCCATCTTGTGTTCATGGAACTCTTTAATATTTCCATCAAAGTATTTCGTTGATAGATATTCCTTCCTGAAATACTTCTCAAACTGTTCCTAGGTCATCTTGCTTTCTTTCAACCCCTTAACTTCTTTGAGGTCCTCCCACCATATAGAAGCTCCTCCATTCAGATTGAAGATGGTTATTTTTGCTTTGTATTTTTTGAGTAATTATGTACCTGAAAATACTTTCTCAACCCCAACGTCCAAGCCTCGACTTCTTCTCCTTTCTTGATTTCTCCATCAAAGGTAGACGACTTAGCCTTCTTGAATTCTTCTGTTAGAGAACTCTATGAGTGTCTCTTTTTCTTCTTCTTAGGAACACTAGACCCAATGTCATTGTTGGATAGTTCCCCTATAGTGGTCTTCCCACTATATGACTCTATAGAAATATCTCCACTAGCTTTTATTTTCTTAGCATCTCAATGCCTTTTCTTGGAAGAACTTCTTCCTAGATTACTATGAGTTTGTCCATGCTTCTGGACATTTGAAGGGCTCTTTAACTTCTCTTATTGTAGTAGTCTTGCATTATTAATGGTTGGACCCTGCTGCAAGTGCTTCTAGATTTCTAATAAACTTTGCAGTAATACTGCATTCAAATCCACCTACTCAGCTTGAGCCCTCGTGAGACTTTCATTGTATGATTTCAAACGTCTAATAGTGGCTATCAAATCTGGAGGGGTTTCTATGGCCTTCCTACCATCAGATTCTTCATCCCAAAGGTGTGAGGTGTCCTCCATACTATGTTGCACCATTCATCTCTATTTTCTTTTCAGTGCGTCCTACATCTTGAAATAGTGAAACACTATTATCCATTACATTAAAATCATTGGCATGAAATTCTCGACCTTGTTAAATATCAGTCGGACTTTGATAGTATCGAGCCAAGATTCCACTCCTGCTCAAAACCGTTTTCAATATTCATACACATGGTTAAATTATTCAAAAATAAATAAATAAACAAAGCATATGCTTTATCATGTAAAATTTCTCAAACAATCATGCGGCCTTGGTGACTCATTCAATCCTAGAGTTTGAACTGTGCTCTAATACCACTCTATAACACACCCGACCAATATGTTTAAGGTCTCGGGATTTCACCCTTATGCGACCTATGTCCCTTGACTCTCACATGGGGACTTCTTCTTCTCAACATGTTCTCATGATGAATTCATAGACTCATCATTGTGTACCACCCAACAAGTTTATGGAGAAATGATGCTACACAGACTAGGAATAAAACTTCCCAATCAAATAACCATGACTCACTCAGCCCAACCAAATCGGTGGTTAGCGATGAGTCAAGTTCTTAATCCATCGAGAGAGTGCGTTACATAACCCCACGTTCCATTCCTGATGAAAAATTCTTGACAACTTTACTTCCATCAGATATAATGGTCTTCAGATTATGGAATCAATGACCCGGATCAAATCAACACCTTAAACTGCACGATGGGTAATGCCTCTCCCATCCTCCATTCAACACGTCAAATCAGTGGGGTTCACCATGGATCAATGACTATGATCGTATCAAACTTACATACCTTCAAATTCATGGTTCCTATCTACTCGGAACTTCTACCATCAGAGTGCACCCACTCCAAGTGATCGCGAGACTTCTTGACCAGTCCTCTCTTATGAGAATCCTCTGACAGATCTGATAGTCCTCGAATCCTCACATCTAATAGTCAAGGATCACTTAGAACCCGCATCTACATGGTATTTAACCAACATACCACTTCAACAAGAATCCTTCTTCGGGATGGGTCGTCCCAGATCTAACATCTCTAAACCCATCGACATCCACACCGATAGATATACAGTCCTCCTCGTTCTCAAGTTCTCCCCATTGGAGACCTCTCCCAGGCCTTTTCCCATACCTTCTCGATCTCCTACTTCCTAATAGACTTATCGGTATAACTTTCAGGGTGTCCATAACCTAGATCTCGTCAGATTAACCTCTAATAGATCAACAACTCACGTTCTTTCGAAACTTTCCCATCAAAATTTCACCAAGACTTTGTATTTTGGATTTTCCCAAACGTCTTTCCTTCTAATAGGATTTATCTCGAAGCATAGATCTCCGATGAATGATTGATATCTACTCATTATGTCGAATCAATGGTCATCGCTCCTCTGTAATGAAATAAGGGTTTTGAACATGAATAAGAGTGGTTTATGGACTTAACAGTCTTGTAGTCTTCCCACACTCATTCTTCTAGGGTTTAACTTGGCTCTTTCAGGCTCTTAAACCACTTCCCAACATGAAATAAATGTAATACCCCCAGGTTGATTCCTAGTGTTAACTCTACATATGTTCTATAGGCTGGTGAGCTAAGATATTATAGGCCAGGGTGCCTGTGACATTATTAGGGTAGAGAGACAAGATGTTAAAAGGACAATAAGCATATCATTGTTATATGCAATCACTCATATTATTAATAAAATACATCAAAATTGCATACCAAGTTAGACGAAAGAGTATTGGGGTATATAACTCCACAAGAGGGAATGGGGGCTAAGGGATTAAGGGAAAAGGGCTAAGCCAAGGGAGCTTAAGCCAAAGGGAATAATATAATAATAATCCTAAAGTTCCAAGTCTTATGATATTATGTCATCCTAAGTTCCTAAGGGAAGGGAACATATTACAAGTGGGGAACATATAGTCCATTATGCGTGCCAAGTGTCAAGTTAGTCACATGCATTATATTATTGAGAATTAGTGTAATTCTTGGGGAGGAGGAGATCAGATCATGGGGGATGATATAGACCATCACTCTATGATTTCGGGAGCATGGAGCTATGAAGAGGATTGACCCTATAAATACTTGGTGGTACGGGTTGAAGAAGAATGTTGTCAAGCCCATATGCATGTTGAAGAAGCGGGTTTTTGGGCCCGTATGCATGTCGAAGAAGTGGGTTTTCGAGCCCATATCAAGAGGCGGGTAGTTAGACCTGTAAGTAGTCTTGGTTCCTTGAGCTACAGATATTTGAGACTTCATGTTCGGCCTATCGTTGAAGCCTCGGAAGGGAAGTGGGATAATCGAAAGACTATTGAGCAGAGAATGGGTACACTTCTTGGGGTGAGACAAACATGTGGGAAATGAGAGGTCGTGAGCTGGGAACTGCTGCTAAGATTGATGTCTTTGGTATCTTTCTTTACTTGATGACCATTGTATGGCCTTAGTGTGATTGGCATGAGACTCCTGAGACCCCTTGCCCTAGTGGAATCATAGCCCTAGCTTGGGGGTGACTCATTGTTGAGAGATTGTGAGCAATGAAGTCTAGGACTAGGGAGAATGTATGAGGTTTGCACGCAGTTGGTGAATTTTTTAAAAGATAAGTGTTAATCTTATGTACATTATTCCACTAAGTGATATAAATAAATGTGTTATTTTTGTTATGGACTTTATTGATACAATTGTGTTGTAATTATGTATATGTATGCATGCTTATTACTGTGTGTAACAAGTTTACATATGATATTGTAATTGTATATTTATGCATGGATCATCGTATGTGTTATACCTACATATTGACACATATGCAGGGTATAATTATTAATTGTATGATGTCAGAGCAGATTGAAGAGGCTTGCTAGTAACGAGAAACATTACATTGTAGTATCAAATTTCAAGAATAGAGGTAATGCGACCTAGACATATGGTTGAGTACGTTCCCAAGCCGTAAGGGGAAAAAATTAAAGAAATTCGTAATTTTGGTTGTGTAGACACCAAATTATTATGTGGCCTTCTCAGCTAGGTGGTTGGGTACGTTACCTAGCCATAAGAGGTAGATGTTCAAGGAATTCGAGAACGCAACTATGACAAAATAAAGAGTTTTGTGTGACAGTACCCGGGTGGGGTATTGGAAACATTACATTCTGGTATTAGAGCTACCAGGTTCACCACTGAGCTTGCATGGGCCAACAACAAGAACTCTGGAGAGATAAGTCGCAGAAGATTGAATTTCAGAGAATGTCTCTCAAATGTTCCACCTCACCAGTCCCACTAGTTGTATCATGGCCAGTACTCAAGGATTCCTTCAAAGTCATCTATCTGGTGTGTTTTATTAACATAAACACAATTACATGCTTCATTAATCATAATACATGAAAACTTAACATAATTACAGTCATGGGAGAAAATAGGGTGTTACAACTAATGCCACAAAGCCATCAAAAAAGGAAAATGAAGAAAATCCTAAAAGTTGTGTTAATATTCTCAAAGGCTCCATCAACAATGAAAGCAACAACAAGAAAAGAAATAATGACCAACAGAAACTTGATTCTTATCATAGGAAAAACAAGCATGTGTTCATAAGAGTTGTTCCACCAAGAAGGCCTTTAACAACCTGGTACCAAAATCTCTTTTTTGGCAATTGTTTTTCTTGCAATAATTTTGGTCATAAAGAACTATGTTGTAGAGATTATGAAAGAAGTGATCATGTGAGAGATAAAAATAGGGGTTCTTATAAGACCTCATTGAATGATTATGTGAGCAACAAAACCATAAGATCTCATGGTTTTGTTGATAGAAACCACAATTCATTTGCTCCCCTACTTGATTACAATATTGAATTTAATAAGTGAAATAACTATGGGCACATAACACGTGATTGTAGAAGCAACGTGATAATTTTTCCTAAACAAAACATGGAAGAAGATGTTCTTACTAAGTATAGAGAAGAATACACAAAGGTGTGGAAAAGGAAGCAAGAATAATCAATGAAGGAAGAATGTGGACTTGTAATGTATGCTCAAGACAAAGGAATCTAATGGCAAATTGATAGTATATTTTCAAAACACATGACAGAGGATCAGAACAAACTTCTCACCCTAAAGGAAGAAAAAGGAGGCAACATTACCTTTGGGGATAATGATTCTACAAGGATAGTTGGAAAAGGTATCATTAGTCTTAGTAATGGAAAGAATAAAACATAGAATATCTTGTATATTGAAGGGTTAAAACACAATCTTGTAAGTGTCATTCAAATGTGTGATAAGGAAAGCAGGTTCAAGAAGATTAGTGGAAAATGAAAATAGAACCCCAAGAAATGTATATGTTTTCGATGAAGTCAAAGGAGAAAATTATGTATGGGATAAGTAAACGAAAGTTGGGAGTGATATCCATCTCATATCCTCGGTAAAGGGAAACACAAGCTCAAGAGGAGCAACCCATTTCCATTGATGTCAAAGGGGGAGAAGTTGTGGATAGAGGAAGAAATTGTAGATAGGGGAAGTGTTATATAATTGACTAAGGGTTTCCATCAATGAAAAAGGGGGAGATTGTTGGAAATATTGTTGTCATTGATGTCAAAGACAAGGGGAGACTACATATGTTCAAGATAAAGATTGCAATATGGAGATTGTTGGAAATATTGTTTTTGGATTTTTGATGCTCAGTTTGGATACCCTATATTTGAATGCCTTTTTACTCTAAAGACCTAGCTCAAATGGGAGCATAAGATGTATGGTTGAAAATTTTATTTTGATACCTTTCCAATAGTATATGACACTCTCTCTAACTCCATAGGAATGGGGAGATATTAAATATTTTGTCAGGTTGGCCCAACCAGAAAGCACAATTTGACCCAACCAATTTTAAGGGTCGACCCCATAAGTGAATGTAGAAACACTATAAATACAAGATGTATGTGTTCATTTGAAGAGTATCCAAGCAAGAAGAGCAAGTACAAGTGTGCAAAATAGATTTGAGGTGCACAAGAGGAGTTGGGTAGTATTCTTTGGGTCCAAAGGTGCTTAAGAGGAGTTTTCTTGGAGTTTTAAGGGTATGAAGGACTAAGGTCTATGATGCTGCAAAGTGCATTGTTTCGAGGTTGTGATGTTGTAGTCTCATATATTTTGGGAATGATTCTATGAGGTTCACTAGGGAATGAAGGCTAAATCTGACTAAAGTTGAAGCTATGTCTGGGTTATGAAGCAAGGAGAGGTGTTGGAGCATGAAATTTAAGGGTATGATGATGTTGTGAAATGCATGAAGTATGAAGCATGCAAATGAAGTCAGAAGTACTCTGTGTATGAAGATATTAGATTGGTCCCTATACAGGTCTTACTGAGTTGGTGCTTAGATATTAGTGTCTTTAAATAGGTTGGTTCCTACACAATATCTTGTTAAGTTGGTGCTCAACTGAAGAGATTGGTGTCTACAAAATATCTTGTTGAGTTGGTGCTTAGTTGAAGAGATTGGTGTCTCTAGTAGGTTGGTGCCTACACAATATATTTCCAAGTTGGTGCTCAACTGAAGAGATTTGTGTCTTTAGTAGGTTGGTGGCTACAATATTTGTAACAGTAGGTTGGTGCCTACAGACATTGATAAATATAATTTTTTGTGGTTTTCTCTCACAAGGGTTTCCAAATTAAACTTTGTGTATTGTGATTGGAGTTTACGTGCATTTACTGTTTTAAACTTAATGAAAGATTGATGAATGCTCATTTAAAGTAAAAAGTATCTTGTGTTGATTCACTTGCCCCCTTACAATATAAGAATAAGTTCAACACCTAGGGGGGCATATATGGGGTTAAATGTATATGGTATTATCCCAATGGGGGGGGCATATATGAGGATAAATGTACATGTAATGTGTAAACATATATGTAATAAGGTCAACCTAATAGTAAAGGGGCCTCATGTGTAGTGTGTGAATAGGTATATATAGAGATCATGTATTCATTATTGAGGAGAAGTGAATTGTGAAGTATGAAT
>ML777782.1:379401-395695 GCA_009831015.1 Picea engelmannii
GGGTGGCTTCGCCAAGGACGAGATCTCCATGTTAGACAACAAAGTCGATTGTCATACGGCATCCAACCCTTAAAGGATGAGGTATTATGTGATGTTTCCCCACTGGATGTGTGTGATGTCCTCTTGGGCCAACCATATATGTGGAGATGTAATGTTGTTTATGAGTCTCGACCCCGCAGTGTCATTGTTTCTCTAGGGTGTAATCTCTACAGAATACCAGAGGTAGTTTCAACTATTGTTCCACCTAAACAGTGCTGCAAGGTAGTATCTCATACTACAAAATTCAGCTTCTTTGCAATCTATTCAAAAGAGGAACAGAAGGACACTGCAACCACTACAGCCTCGCCCCAAGCACCTTCTATCCGACAGAAGCAGGTCGACAAGGTTGCAGAAAAGTGCAAAGATTCCTTCTTCACACCGTCCTCTCATGTAGCTCAACTTGTTGAACAGCCTCAGCCTCAATAGGTTCATGACAGACTTCCACAAACTAAACAACGCGACGTCTCGAGCAAGGCAAGCAACTCACCAAGATTCAGATTCAACAAACATTTTTTCCTCTCCCTTGAGCACTCAACGCAATGGAGACCATTTCTATATAAGGAGGAAGGATTAATCCAAGTGGATATTGGTGGCCACCCACCTTTTCCAATTGTCTCGAAACAGTTTTCTGGCAATTTTGGTAATTTACTATTTTTAGCAGTTTTTAACTTCCGGGGTCATTTTGAGGCCCTAAATGATGTTTTTTGGGAAAATAGGTTTGAAATATTCAAGTTCCTATAATATTGTGCCTAAAATGAATCTCCTCAATGATACCTTTCCAGCGGGCTATCATATTCCTAAAACGGAGATCATATGCAAAAGTTACGACCCCGGGAAGTTGATGTACTAACTTACCCAAACGGGGCCCACATGACTTTTGGCGCTTCATCTCCTAGGGTTAGGTTTTTGGATGTCTAGGGTTTTTGGCATTCCTTCTTGTTGTAAAAATGCCTTTAGAGCTTCATTGTAATTATCTTCTTGTGAATACGAGTAGTTGTCACATCTCTTCTCAGAGATAAGTTGCCACCATTCTAGCGAGTCTTTCACTCTGTATATTTACAGTCTCTGTACATTTCTTTCATTAATATAAATCATGTATTACTGTATATTTGTGTTTATGGTTGCATCTCTGATACATTTATGTTATATTATTGAATATCTATGATATTTTTGTGCATTTCTTTATTATATCTCCACTCTCATTTCATGCCGAAAATAATCTGGATCATCTGTGAAGGTTTCTTCTCTTTCTTCTTCTCTACGAAGGTCTCTTCCTTCTCTACGAAGGTCTACCTGTGGGATTTCACATTCCTTCTCTTATGGTCCAAAATATTTCCATGGTATAATACCATGCTACCCATCTGTTGGGCACCATCCATCTAATGGATAACTTTCATCTTAATCAAAATATCTAGGCACCATCCATCTGCTTTCCTAACTGCACCAAATAATGATCCTCCATTTCGAACTCGGAGACATAGCTCCCTCTTTCACCAAACTAAGAGCTTCTAATCATCATCCTTGAAGTTTTCTTCTATAATATCATGGGTGCCTTCTTGAGTTCGAACATTTCTTTCTTTCTGACTTCATACTGGATCAACCTGCTCCCTTTACATCTATAAGAATGGTACTGGAACAACCTGTAGTTATTTGCATCTCATCAACTATATCTGAGTATCCATCTTTCTCTTCATCTTGAACATTTATGTTCTGCATCTTTAGGAGCCTCCTGCTCCTATATAAATACTTGATATTGTCTAGTCTTTACTGACTATCACCATATCATAAGTCCTTCTCATGTTGTCTAACTTATGAAATAAATATGTTATCTCTTTATGTATCCTCTTCTTTGATACTTCCTTCATAAATCTGCATTGACACTGAAATAAAACGAGGTTAATTAACATTCTCACAAAAATCCAACTTGTAATGATAAAGTATTAAAGTAAACAAGATAATAAAAATAAACATGAATACTTATCTTTTGTTTTTGTGTGGGGAGGCTCCACGTACTCCACCATTTGCTATCTTTATTCAGATAAACTATCTTCAACTTAAAGTACATAATCCTCAATTTCTACTAAAGCTTTCTTTGAGGGAGGAGATTCCTCTTCCTCTACCACATGTGCTTGATGTTTTCTTTTCCCTTTTCCTTGAGGACAATCATAGGAGAAGTGTCCCAACTCTTGACAGTTGTAGCATCTGACCTTTGAAACGTCTTTCTTCTCATCTGGAACTCTTATGAAGTTAGCTTCTAGTTGTTCTTTGAATTGTGATATTCTGGAGAAATATTCCTGAATTGTTCCTCCTTTCTGCATCCTTGTATTCTTGAGTTGAGTTCTTAGATCCATCTTCTGATTGATGTTCCTTCCTTCATATAATCGGGTTAGGGCATAAAACATTTAATTTGGAGTCTTCTTTGAGGCCACTTGAGGAATCAAGTGATCTTTGATAGAATTTGCAATGATTATTTTGGCCCTAACTATGTCTTTTTGGTGTTTTGCTTTAGCTGCAGCATCGGCGGGTTCTGGTACATTCTCTTTAATGAATCTTGCTAGATCATTCTCTTCAAGAATGAGTGCAATCCTATACTTCTAGGCACGAAAGTTTTCCATGCCTTATATCTTGTCAACAAGCTTAGTGCTTGCAAACATCTTTTACCTAGAGCTAGGAAAATGACCAAAAGATAAAAATGCTCAAAATTGACTTTTGAGCTTACCAGGAGGTGTGATTGGCTGAGGCGAGTAGCCTGGTGTGTTTAGATTTCAGAAAATCCAATTTTTTCCCTTTCAAACTTAACCAGCAGATTTATGGACTGGTGCTTCTAGTTTTCTGGTACTTTTGTTTTTCTGGTACTTCTGGTTTTCTGGTACTTCTTGTACTGGTGAAAACTAGGGTTTCACTTTTTGGGAGTTTTATCCACTGAAAAGGTGCACTAAAGGTGCCAATGATTTCCTTAGACTAGGGCGCACTTTTCTAGATGATCTTTGGGCTGAAATTCCTCTTTAATGAAAATCCCTAATTTTCTTATACAACAACAATGACGTTTTTCTTTTTCCTGTGAAAGATGCTCTCTTTAGCTTAGCTATGATACCATGTTAAATTTTAAGCTATTATTAGGTTACTTTTCAATTTACTAGATAACCATAGCATATATAGGATCACTGAGAGAAACATAATCACAAGATACACAACATTTATCCTGGGAAACCCTCGTGGGGAAGAAAACCCAACAAAACTTCCTTAATATATATAGCCAATACAATGCCAAGACAATAAACCAAACACTAGAGAATATCCTCTCCCAAGCAATGTGCCTCTCTCTCTTCCTTCTTCCGACAACTAGTAACTGCAGCTTCCTTCAATACTTGCAAACTAGATGAGTGAGCTGAGTGAGTGAACAAATGAGTGGTTGGCTTCCTTTATTTATACAAACTGGCAAGTGTTGAAAGGAGGTGTCTCTTCACTGGTAGGGCCAACTTGTCTTTTTGGGTGGTTAGAACCACTTTAATTTGCCTTGGGGCCGACTTCTTACTTTGCATATTACATTTAGGGTTTGACCAATCAGCAAAAGGGGATTTGGTCAATTGTAATGCCCAACATGATTAATCCACAAAAGGGGATTGATCTAATGAATAATAAATATATTTTATCTTTTACTTTATCCACAAAAGGGGATAAGAATATTCTTTACAGTTACACAATATTTTAACAGTAATCTCCACAAGCTTAACTATCTCACAATAGATGTTCAGAGTATCCTCGTCGAGAAATCAGAAAGCCATGCCATCCATTGAGCCCCTCAGTATGTTGAAAGAGAAATGTGTTGAAATGTTGTTCAATACTGAGGGGGCGGTGAATCCATATTGCTTCTTTTTCACAATTTTAATCAATCCTTTAATTATTAAAACTATAAACCATAACAATCTATCAACAAGAAAGTACAATACACATAATTTTCAATGTAACAATCATAAAATTTATATTTCTTTTACAGATTACAACTTGTAGGAGACACCAATCTCCCTTCTTTTGAGCACCAACTCAAGGAGACACCAATCCCATGTTTTCAAGAACCAACTTGAGGAAGTTGCAACTCCCTATTGTATAGGATCCAACTTGAAGAGGAATCCAATCTTCTATTTTCAAGCAACAACTTGAGGAAGCTGCAACTCCCTATTGTGCAGGCTCCAACCTGTAGAGGACTCCAATCCTCCCTTGCTCCTCCCTTCCACCCTCACTTCATGTGTGTGTTTTCAGGTGTAAAATTATTCCTTGGAGTTTGCCTCTGTTTTGATCTTTTGTATTAGCTCAAAGAGACACTTCCTTCTCACCATATATTTTTGTTTATATAGTCTTCTAAACAATGTATGTTATTGAACCATTGTGTCTTTATGTAAGTAGCAAATGAATCGGTATGCCTTTTCATTTTATTAATGTTGTTTTAATAACAAAATTCTTCCTTTATTATCATCTTTGAATAATTGGGTGACCTTGGTTCCTCTTCAATATCTCTTTAATAAGAATTAAATTAAGAATCATATTCTCAATTGGCATTGGTAAGCCATACACTTTTCATGGGATGTTTGCCTTCTAACAGTATCAGATTTCGAGCTTTTAATTAGCTCTCTAGTGCATTGCATGTATCGAAATAGACAGGTGCTAACTTGTGGACCCTTTTCCCATAGGACCAAGGTGTTGTTACCAATAGATAAAAGTCATGGTGCAAGCCCTATTTTATACCTTATCCTGAAGGCACTTTTTCTATTTATCGTGTTATCCAACACTTTAACCCTTTGTTGCCTCATATTTTCTATATAAATTTGGTATGTGACCAAGAGCGAACGCGTATAGTACTTATCTACATGCTTAACCAAATCAACGGTTGGGTTTGAATCAAGTGTTGAGTGGATGGTCCATGTATTTTTGTGTTCTCATTTGTGTTGAATCTGGTCAATTGTCACACAATGTGAATTGAATGTGGATCGTTCGATCCAATCGACGATGGAAAAAAAATGAAATAAAATGGGTTTAATTTAAAACTTCGGGTTCGAGCTTGTCATTTATCCATCGTGCTTGTACAAATGTGAATATATTTTTAGTCATCCAATCAATCATCATCCTCCAACGTCGATCTATATATTTGTCGATTCTCGTGGCTTGGTCTAGCGATATTTTAACCTAGGTTTGTAGGGTTTTTATTTTAGGCTTGCAATAATTTTAGGAGTAAAGACACCAGGGAAGATAATGATGGTCTGGATAGAACAAAAATTACTTCAAATACTATCCATAGAACTAGAATTTTGGGATGGTGGGATGTCTCCCAAAATACCATACCATATTCACAATGATGATGACCATATTGACACTCTTTGCATCAATGCCAACACCATAACACCATATCCAATATTGATCATATTGACCCTCTTTTGACATCAATGACAACACCATATATCCAACAAAATGCTTGCTCAGAGCTACAATCAGTGTTTGGAACCCATCCATAGAACGAAACATGTTATTGTTCTTGTCTCTATACTGAAAATTTAGACAAAGAAGATTTAAACACTTCCACAAGGTTGTCAAATCTTGCGGGATAGTGATAACGAAGATAATCCAATGAACCACTGAATTCATGCAGTAGTAAATACGGGTTTTGGCTGATATGTTGAATGGGTAGTCATGTATGACTGTCCATAGTAAAATAATTTTTTGACTTAGAAAATACTTGTCTCTCACGACAACACAATATCACAACTACATTCTTAGTTTGTCTTGGGGCAGAATATATTTTATGTCAAAAGGCCCGCCAGTCTTCGGGTTATACTTGAATACTTGAATTTGATGAAGAAGGAAGAATAATTTTAGAGCCAGAATGTATTCTTGCCACTAAGGAAAAAGTGCTACATTCTAGTACCATTAAAGAATACCTTATCAAATGGAAAAACATTCCAGAAGAAGATTCATCATGGGAAACATAAATTTTTTTACCGACGGTGCCCTTCATTACACTTGCTTTGAGGACAAAGCATTTCAAAAGGGGAGGGCAATGTTTTTTTTTCCTTGGAATAATTCATGAGGAAACCCATCAGGCACTTCCCCTCATTTTGAGGATGGTGCCCAGAGTAAACCAGATTTTGTAGAACGTTGAGGCTTTTTTCGATAGCTTACTCATTTAAGAGCTAGACATGTTACTTGCAGGAATTGAACATGGGTGGGGGGGAAAACACCCCTCAACACAAACCACTCGAGCTAAACCCAATTGACAGGGAGGGCAATGCTACAAACATAATAAATGTAATCTATAACTAGTAACTAATAACTAATAATAATAATTAATCAACAGTTAGTGAAAAGAGACAGGTCACACCTATTCACTCTCATGACCAGTCAATGCCTATAAGGTATACCGTCATGAGAGCAATAAAATTGAAAAGGGTGTTTTGGAGATTTTCATTAATTTAACTGTAGTTGCATTGCTATAAAATGTAGTTTTTAAAAGTTTGCTTTGAGATTTTTTATTAACTAAAAAATAAAACAGAGTTCCATCGAGAGTTTTACATAATTGTGACAAAGATTTATAATTCAATTTAATAGTGTATTCACAACATATATATTACAAAGGGAAATCAACCCAATGACGAAGGACAAATTCAACTGGTTGGACAAATCCTTCAACTTTTGGTGGTCGTTGATGAGGTAGAGAGTGGGTACAAAAGTCATGGTGAAATAGAACACAATATTGATGTCCTCGGGTGACGTTTTATCCCAAACACGGCCTTCATATATGTATTTAATAATAATCAATGCAAACATTAGGTGTTGGTCGCCAAAAGTAACCACCCCCGGATCTCGATGCAAGAGTGTATGATTTAAGGTCAATCGTATTGATATGAGTAAGGTTAGAAGATGTGGCAAAGATGACCTTCAAAACTCACCAAGGTCACTATGAATTCAAGGTGATGTCATTCAAATTAACCAATGCCCTAACTATCTTCCAAGCAACTATGAATGAACTTTTTCAACCCTACCTAAGGAATTTCATATTAGTTTATTTTTTTTTATGATATTATTGTCTATAGTAAGACATGGAAGGAACATCTTCAACATTTGGAGCAAGTAATTTCTCTCCTAGATGAAAACCAGTTTTATGCTAAAATATCAAAGTGTACTTTTGGTAAGGAAGAAGTAGAATACTTTGTTCACGTCATATCCAAGGAAGGAATCAAGGTGGATCCCAACAAAATCAAAGAAATCATGGAATGGACAAAACCAAATAACATATCAAAACTAAGAGGATTCCTAGGATTAACAGGTTATTACCGAAATTTTATCAAGAACTGTGCTCATTTGACAACACCACTATCAAATTTATTAAAGAAAAATTCCTTCGAATGCAATAACAAAGCGAAAGAATGTTTTGAGACATTGAAAAAGGTTATGTCGTCCACACTGGTATTAGCAAACTTGGATTTTACAAATCCCTTTGTAGTAGAGTGTGATGCTTCCAGTTTTGGAATAGGTGCATTATTAATGAAAAATGATCATTCGATAACATTTGAGAGTCGAAATCTCAACAAAAGGGAAAGCTTAAAATCTACTTATGATAAAGAAATGTTTGACATCATACATTTGTTAGCTAAGTGGTGACATTATATCTTGGGGAGTAAATTCTCTATATGTATGGATCACAACAATCTTCAATACCTACTACAACAAAAAACATTGTCCATCGAACAACAAAAATGGATGGAAAAACTTTCCACCTTTGATATGGAAATATTACACAAAAGGGGGAAGGACAATGTAATTGTTGATGCAATATCACAAAATCATGAAGATGTAACAACATATGAAACACCAATGGTTCTCCATGATTGGTTGGATGAAATTCGAGTGGAGTATGCCAAAGATCCTTGATCTTATTCAATAATCAACAATTTGGACCAAAATCCCAAATTTGAATGGAGAAATGACATTTTATGGTATAAGGACAGAATCTATCTAATTCCATCCTTGAAGTTTAAAATGAAGGTCTTAAGGGAGTCACATAGCTTTCCAATAGTAAGACATGGATTTTTTAAAACCTACTATAATGTTCAACGCTCATTTTATTGGAAGGGAATGAATAAGGATATTCAAAAAATTGTCGTCAAATGTGACACATGTCAAAGAAATAAAAATGAAAATGTTATGACTCCAGGATTATTTCATCCTCTACACATTCCTAACCAAAAATGAGAAGAAATCTCCATGGAATTCATTTAAGGGTTGCCCATGTATGACGAAAAGGATAAGATTTTTTTCATGGTTGACAGAATAACCAAATATGCTCATTTCATGGAAGTAAAGAAAACTGACTCAACAAAACAAATCGTTGATGTCTTTTGCAAAAACATTTATAAATTGCATGGATTTCTAAAGGTCATTGTTAGTGATAGGGATGTTAAATTTAAGGGAAAATTTTGGAGAGATTTTTGCAAAGAAACTGGAATATCCCTTAATATGAGCACAAACTACCATCCACAAACAGATGGTCAGACAAAAATTGTAAATAAATGCTTAGAAACTTACCTTCGTTGTTTTGTACAGATAAGTAGAATAAGTGGTCCCAATGGTTACATTTAGCTCAATGGTGGTATAACTCCACCTATCACATTTCCGCTAAAATATTTCATATCCAAGCCTTATATGGTTATGAACTACCCAAATAGAAAGAGTTTGCACTAATTGGCACTAAAGTTCAATCAATAAAGAATATTCAACTAGATGAAGAGCATAAAATCCTCAAAATATTAAAAGAAAACTTAGCAACAACTAGTAATCGAATGAAACAACAAGCAGGCCATCATATATCAGAAAGAGAGTTCGAAGAAGGAGATTGGGTGTTTGTGAGACTCCAACCTTACAAGCAATTATCCCTTAAACCACAAGGGAAGAACAAATTGGCTCCTAAATTATATGGGCCTTTTTAAATTAACAAAACGATTAGTGAAGTAACTTATGGATTGAAATTACCAGACAATTGTCGCATCCATAACATATTTCATGACTGATGTCTCAAGAAGGTATTGGGACAAACCCAATTAGTTCAAATGAGAATACTTGAATTTGATGAAGAAGGAAGAATCATTTTAGAGTCAGAAGGTATTCTTTCCACTAAGGAAAAAGTGCTAAGTTCTAGAACCATTAAATAATACCTTATCAAATGGAAAAACCTTCTAGAAGAAGATTCATCATGGGAAACATAAAGTTTTTAACGACGATACCCTTTATTACCCTTGCTTTGAGGATAAATCATTTCAAAAGGGGAGGGAAGTGTTACAAACATAATACACATAATCTATAACAAGTAACTAATAACTAATAATAATAATTAATCATTAGTTAGTGAAAAGACACAGGTCACACCTATTCACTCTCATGAGTAGTCAATGCCTATAAGGTATACCATCATGAGAGCAATGTATCATCGTATATTTTTTTCTCATCAATCGATATATCTATTGAAAAAATATCTGTCTAAATTATTAATAAACCGATTTGATTGCTACACTATCTTTCATTTGTCGTTTGTTTTGAGACTCAAAGTCACCTTTACCCTTATTGTGTTGGGCTAAATTTTGGCTCCAAACTCTTTCTTACCCTCCTATGAAAAATTTTACTCAATTTTGACAATATAATGATAAGCAGTTCCTAATGAAGAGATTTCCAAAAACTCCATTTTTGTTTGTATGTATCTATGTAGGCCACTGTGGTGTTTTCTAACCAAGTGTTAATTGTAGTCTTGAATGTTTATTTTTGCACACAAGGTGATCCAGATTATTTTCGACACAAAATGAGAGCAGAGATATAACACAGAAATATAACAGAGATATATCGAAAATATAACCAGAGGCAAAGATATACAGTAATACATGATTTCTATTAATGAAATAAATGTACATAGATTGTAAAAATATAGAGTGAAAGACTCGCTAGAATGGTGGCAGCTTATCTCTGAGAAGATATGTGACAACTACTCACATTCGCAAGAAGATGATTGTTACAATGAGGCTCCAAATGCCTTTTTAACATAATTAAAATCCAAAACCCTAACCTCGAAAGATGAAAAGCCAAAAGTTTTGCGGGCCCCGATGGGGGTAGTTGATACGTCAACTTCCTGGGGGCGTAACTTTTTCATACGATCTCTGTTTGGGGTGCTCGATACACCGTTAGAAAGGTCTAACCAAGAAGAATGATTTTCACATGCCCATGTTAGTGCCTCCAACAATTACTTGGGCCCCAAATCCCCAAAAAATGTTGTTTAGGGCCTCAAAATGGCCCCATAAGTTTGGAACCCGAAAAAATACCAAGATGGAAAACTATTTTTCAAGCCCATTGAATAGGTGGGTGGCCATTGATATCCACCTGGATCAATCCTCCCTCTTTAGAAAGCAATGGTCTCCATTGCGTTGAGTTCCCGAGGGAGAGGGGAAAGCGATTGTTGAATCTGAATCTTGGTGAGTTGCTTGCCTTGTTGGAGATGTTGCGTTGGTCAGTTTGTGGAAGGCTGTCACGAACCTATTGCTAGCGGGGTTGACTCTGCTCAACCAATTGAGCTACCTAAGATGACTGTGTGCAGAAATAATCTTTTCATTTTGTTGTAATCTTGTCGACCTGCTTCTGTTGGATAGAAGGTTCTTGGGTCGAGGTTGTAGTGGTTGCAATATCCTTTTGTTCACCTTTTGAACAAATTGTGAAGAAGTTGAATTTCATAGTATGGGATACTACCTTGCGGCACTATTTAGGTGGAACAATAGTTTGAACTACCTCTAGTATCCTGTAGAGGTGACCCCCCAGAGTAACAATGACACTACAGGGTCAAGACTCATAGATCGCATGGCGCTTCCATATATATGGTTGGCCCAAGAGAACATCACAGATATCCAACGGGGCAACATMACATAATACCTCATCCTTGAAGGGTTGGATGTCGTATGACAATCGAAACTGTTGGATGACACAAAGATCTCGTCCCTAGCGAAGCCACCCGATGTTGTATGGATGCGGGTGTGGTGTTGTCGAMAATCCCAACTGTTTGACGACCTCTGTTGAGATGAGGTTCTTCTGGATTTCGYTGTCAACAATAAAATGCAGCGGGGTCCCTTCACCCACATCTATGAATGAAAAAGGCACT
Organism: Picea engelmannii; assembly: GCA_009831015.1. Classification (NCBI taxonomy): domain Eukaryota; kingdom Viridiplantae; phylum Streptophyta; class Pinopsida; order Pinales; family Pinaceae; genus Picea; species Picea engelmannii. Next base: position 390,620 of record ML777782.1, read on the forward strand.
CCCCCTCTTTAGGATCTGTTGGTTCTTCTGGTTGAATTGTTACGGTCGTGACAATAGCAGTGGGATCTGCGTCGAKKATCTATCTTCTATCAGTATTTTCTGAATTAGATTTTGAATCATCGCTTGGCTCCTTGTCTTTTATCCCAACCACCAATGATTGTTTTGAAAAAAATTCATCGGTGTTGTGCCAGGGGATTTTGTTGAAATCACACCATTTTCCGATGTCCTACTTTATCTTTCCATGACCCTTCTTTTCCTATGGCTTGGACTGGTTTTCAAGAGGTTGTTTGTTAGGGTTGTCTTTATCATACTTTGGTTGTTGTGGATTTGCATATCTGAACTCTTGTTTGTTTTGGTGCCTAAATTTTTGCTTGATTTTAACAACATATCGATAAGCAGTACAAAGTGATGGGATGTCCAGAAAATCCATTTCAATTTAGATGTATCTGTGTAGAGCCCCGCGGTATTTCAGAACCAAATGTCGCTCGGAGTCTTTGATACCCATCTTGGTGCGCAATGTATGGAAGGTATTGGTGAACTCTGACACTGCTTAGCCCCTCCCTTGCGGTAATGTGGTCCATGTCATGTACTGGTCCTCATAGTTGCCAACAGGGTAATATTGTTCTGTTACCGCATCCACAAAAAAATCCCAAGTGGGCTCGGCCCCATATATTCCAGACTCCTCTGTGGAACTTTGTTCCCAGTAAGTTTCCCAACAATGTTTGACATGGGGGAGAGCCTTAAGGAGTGCGAAGGTGATATTTTCTCTGTCGGAAAAATTGTGAACAGAGAAATAACCTTCTAACGAATTTAACCATTTGTCTAGGGCAGCCGAATCTATCTGACCTTCAAATATAGGAATATCAAAATTGACTTGTACCTTGAAAGGCGAGGTGCCTCCAAAGTGGCCACTTGATGAAGATGGGTTTTCTGCTATCGACAAGCGTTGAAGGATGTGGGCAAAATTCTCCATCATTTCGTCTCTCTGTCATGTGAGAGCTTGCTCAAGCAACAGATGAATAGAATCTTTTGCTCCATAATTTTTATTTTCTTCTGCATGGAGGGTTTATTGGGTGTGCAAGAGAGATTGTCCTCAAGAGAGACAAGCTCGAGACCCAACTTGCTATACTCAGACCTCGTCGGGGACATGCACTGAAAAATGATCAAGAGAAGCCTGCTCTGATACCACTGATCCAGATTGTTTTTTAGAACGAAATGAAAGCAAAGATGCTACAATGAAATACACATAAATATTACCATAAACAGAGAAATACAATAATACACAATTTATATTAATGAAAGAAATGCACAGATACTATAAAAATATAGAGTGAAAGACTCGCTAGAATGGTGGCAACTTATCTCTGAGAAGAGATGTGATGGATACTTGCATTTGCAAGAAGATGATTGTTACAATGAGGCTCCAAAGGCCTTTTTAACATAAGTAAAATCCAAAATCCTAACCTCAGAAGATGAAAAGACAAAAGGTTTGCGGGCCCCGATGGGGGTAGTTGATATGTCAACTTCTCGGGGGCGTAACTTTTGCATACGATCTCCGTTTGGGGCGCTCAATACACCGTTGTAAAGGTCTAACCAAGAAGAACGATTTTCGACTAGCCCAAGCTAGTGTGCCCAATAATCACGTGGGACACAAATCCCCAAAAAACGTCATTTAGGGCCTCAAAACAACCCCGGAAGTTTGGAACCCGAAAAACTATCGAAAAACTGCCAAGATGGAAAACCGTTTTTCGAGCCCATTGAATAGGTGGGTGGCCACCGATATCCACCTGGATCACAAGGTATGAAAATCATCGACATACTTTGACATAGTTTGGTATTAACCTTGGTGTACGATCATCCATCTCATGCATTGGTTTGCACAGTTCCTTATAGGTAAATACTCCTCCTTGGGTATATGGATTTTATTGCATATAGTTTAGAATCTCTAACATGTTGTACACAATAAGTATTCCATTAATCTTTGACATGGGGAAGGGCCTTTAAGAGTGCAAACAAAAGATTCTTTATGTTGGAGAAGTTGTGAACAAAGAAATAATCCTATAGCAAATTCAATCATCTCTCCTAAGCTTTTGCATCTATCTTTCCTTCAAACATTAGAGGGTTGTCAAATTAAATTTTATCTTGAAGGTTGTCATTCTTTCAAAATGATTGCTTATCAAAGGTGCCTTTGTCATTGTTGGGAGTTGTTGAAGGCTTTGGGTGAAATGGTCCATCATCTTGTTCCTTTGTCACTTGAGGGCTTCATGGAGCAATAACTTGACAAGAACTAGTCATTCTTCATTGTCTTTCTTTACTTGGTCCACAATGGGAGGCCACTTGGGTGAATGAGGGAAGTATTCACGAGATTTGGTTAGGTCGAGGCTTAACTCCTTGTACCATGACCTCATAGGAACATGCACAAAAAATAATAGAGAGAAGATTGATTTCATACCATTGATCTAGACTAGATTGAGAATGAAATAAAAGAATGTGATATGTTGTAGAGAGAACACATAAATGATATTGAAAGAACAATATTACAATGAAAGCCAATTGTATTAATGAATTGATTGGTGAAAAACATTGTAATGTGCATAATAATACAAGTGGCTAGAGTGGTGGTAGTGTATCTCTATGACGAGATGTGAAGGCTACACTCATTCATAAAAACCATACAATAGGAGGATGAAACTGCATTTTATAATGATGTCGAAAAAAATTAAGAAGCAAGAACCCTAAAATGTGAGAACCCTAACCCTTGCATGATTGGGGCCGAGTGAAAATATTGAGATGGACAAATCATAACTATCCAAAAAAAAGGAAGCCTTGTTGGGATTATAAATTTTGGCTCATTGCTCTGTTTTGGGTCTTCTTTATCTTGTTGGAAAGAACATTGGCATATTGAGTTGGTTCCCTAGTCATTGCTTGTAATTGTTTCAAAATATGCCTAGGGAGGCCTTGAAAGACATGTGATGGGGGGATTGTCGAGGGTCATAACTTTTGACTCCGTTATCTATTTGGGATGAAATTTTACAGGGAGTTGCATCTCGAAGAGTTCACTGCTCTGTCAATCTGGTCCTTCAGATCGAACATCATTTTGACACCTTTCTGGGGCCAAATTTCTTCATATAAGACCTCAAATTGGGGTTTTAGTGTTTTTTCGAGAATCTTTAAATTAATAATTATCAGTTATCTCTTAGTTTATGTACCTAATCAAAAAAACAAGTTGACAAATAGTGTCACTCTAGTTATCTTTTATTTATTGGTCAGTTTTAGAGTCATGTGAGAGTTTTCTAAAATTAGCTATTTTTTCTAAGATTAGTTGTTTTTCTAAAATTAGTGGTTTTCGAAAATTTCAGATAGTAGTTATAAGGGGTTGAACTTCCATTGCAATAGTTAGGATGGAGAAGGAATAAAAGAGAGTTATTTTCCAATTCTCATGTATTTTCATGGTTTTTAGATCTCGTGAATAAATCAAAGTTTATTGGCTACATCAACATGCCAGAAAAATCATGATTTGAAAACCACCAATATCATGACCATTTTTTTAGATAGCCATGAGTCACCTATATCACATTTTGTTTGATGCAGAATTCCCTCTTATCCCTTAGGACAATGCCATTGAAGTACCTTTCATTATAGGCATTTCTTTTAAACACCTTGGAATCTAAGTCTTTCTCCAAGTCATTATCATATGAAATTCTAATAGCTCAATCCACCAAAGTATTAATAATGCCAAGTTTATGAGCATGATGGTGTTTTGCATCTACATGTAGACATCTGTCTATATATGTTATTTCCTCCCAATTATCACAACACACCCCTCTCTATGCTTTTTATATGGGTAGATTCTCCTTAATCAAGTTATCAACGCCACATATCAATTCCTTAATCAGAATCTTCTCTAGGGAAACCACTAACTTTGATCCACATTCTAAGACAAGAAGCGTCGCGACATCAAAATTTAACATTCTACAGGTTAACCACATTGCCTTCACTGGCGTCATAATTTTCTATTTTGTTTTGTCGTGGTCTCTCTGAGTGTTTATCCATTCGCCATGCTACAACGGATTCAATCATAACATATATATCCCGATGTACCATATTTGATAGTTTTATCTAGCATTGTCTAATTGTTCTACGTTTTTTCCCTTTTCATCGCATTCTGACAACATAAATATGCATGAAATCACAAATTTCTATTGTTTAAATTCAATTTATGAATGCAGAAATGGATTCAACGTGTTGAAAAACCCCTAGAGCACTTGGATTACACATAATTAACCACTCAAATTTGCAGATACAACAATTTCTAATCGGATTTCTGGCAAATATCCTCGGAAGATATCTCAAGAGCTATGCTCCCATTTTTGAAGCCTCTAATATTTCTCATTTGGTTCGATGGCAATGTTTAATAATAGAAAATTCCTGAACGATCTTAGTGTCATGACATTGACATTGCTCCAACCTTCTCCTCTCACATTTTTCCCAAATCTACCCCTATACATTCGTTGTGTGAATGCGCTTGAATGCAAGATTTAGGTTTAAAACATTTTACTTTTTTTTATTTTTCTTGGCAGTTATCACCTTAATTAGGCAACATAATGGTTGGTGAAATTCCAATTTTACATTGCTCAAGTTGTGTTTTTGAATGCATAAACCAATTCAATGCTCCAATATACAATCTCAATCACTAAAATCTACAGTTCCAACTATCCTTCTAAATTTAATTAAATTTTGGACAAAATTCATTAAAAAATGTACCCAAGAAAATAAAAACTCAAAACATCTTTAGAAAATGAAATCTTCACACGATGAATGCATAAACCACCTAGAATACAAAATATAACAAATATCTTTAATATTTAAATAATTAATAAATCACATAACATAAGATATGGTTCAATGATTAATGGGTCATATTATTCCAATTCACATGTTACTTGATAGAAGAGACAAAGCTTTAATACAAAAGAGTGGGTTTAGATGGTTGCCCCAAACATTCCTTTGTTTACTAAAACCCAATAACATAAATATTTAGAGTTTTTGTTCGCGACATTTCGGTGTTGTTTAATT
>ML777782.1:414768-437287 GCA_009831015.1 Picea engelmannii
TGGGTTTTCTTCCCCTAGAGGGTTTCCCAGGATAAATGTTGTGTCTCTTGTGAATGTGTATTTCTCAGTGATCTTGTTCTTATTATTCTCTTATCTATTGAAATGCAAAGAACTATAATAATGGCATAAACATTAACACCACAGTCCCTACCCTATCTCCTACTGTTCTGGGTTCTCTTGCTGGTACCTTACCTGTCTCCTTGTCGGAGTCCACCCTTGGAACTCTTCCTCCTTCGGATGAGGCTCTACCTCTAGCAAGGTTTCATGAATCAGAGGAGGACAAAACCACTTTATCTGAGGTCCTGGAATCATTGATTCCCTATTTTCGAGACAACCATGAGCCGACCATTTTACCTGCATACTTTGGGAATGCAGTGATTGACCCTGCCAGCTTCACTAGGGAACTATGTACAGAGACCTCAACCCAAACTAAGCCCTCAAAAGATTTCTCCTAGTCTAGGGGGATAGGGGTGGATTTTTCACCTATTAAGACGCGAAGCTCGAGGAAAAAGATGCAGTCGATTCCAATTTCTTCTTCAACAAAAGACCCTTCCACTTCCGACAGTGGGGCACTTAGAGTAGTGAAGGCCCTTACTCGGGCCAAGTGATGATCTTTATGTCCTTAAATCTAAGAGGGATAAGAGGCTCCCTAAAATCCGCCTCCTTCAGAAGGGCCCTGGACATTACTCATCCTAATATTATTTTCATACAGGAAACAATGGTTCTTGAACATAAAGCACAGGCTTATATGCAAAAATTTAGACCATCTTGGGTTACATGTGCTGTGAGCTTGGTTGGATCCTCTGGTGGTATTCTTGTCTCGTGGGATCCTCTTTTATTTAAATTAGTCCCTTTTCTGACACGTGGCGGGCTTTTTCTCTCAGGTTCGATCATCGCAACAAAAAAGAATATTAATTTTCTTAATATATACGGACCTTGCCTTGAGCGAAAAGATTTCTGGATGACAGTTTCAAGCAACAACCTTTTATCTTTAAAGAACCTATTGGTGGTAGGGGATTTAAACCTAACCGTTTCAACATGAGAGGTTTGGGGAGGATCGTTTTCCCTGGGACACCTGGCTGATTTCTTTAAAGATTTGTTTCTTTCTCATAGGCTAGTTGATGTTCAACCAGACACTCTAGCTCTGACGTGGAGAAATGGCCAATTGGGAAGTGATCATATTGCGAAGAGGTTGGATAGATTTCTGGTATCAGAGGACCTGCTCTTAGAGGTTAGTTTATACAGATCATGGGTTGAATTCCCATATGTATCAGATCATGCGCCCATTTTGTTACAGCTGGAGAACACTAGTTTACAAAAAGTGTATCCCTTCAAATTCCACTCCCAATGGTTAGCAGAAAAATAATTCAATGATTTAGTCTATAAACTATGGAAGGACCCGAAATACTTAATGGAAGGTGATAGCCATAGACTCTTTGGGTGGAAATTGAAGGATTTAAAAGCCGAAACAAAAAGATGGGCAAAAGTTTTAAAAGCTTGCGAGGTTTTTGCTCTGGTGACTTTGGAAGCAAGCATCAAAGATCACATGCATAGTTTCATGGAGAACACGCTTAATCTAGATATTGAGTCAAAGCTCATTGAAATTGAATCCGATAGAAACAAAATCCTAAAATCCTAGGACGAATTGTGGCGCATTAGGAGTCGGGCTACCTGGATCAAAAGCGGAGATCATAACAATAATTTTTTTCACCAATTCGCAAACAACAGGAGAAACAACAAATACATTTGGGAGATCTGTGATAATTCGGGTTCCATTCACAAAGGACAACAAGTGATTACGGCCGAGGCAACTAAATACTTCAAGATTTTTTTCAAATCTATTCAAACAATTATAACAACAGACCAGGTTGGGGTGGCGTGTCAGTACCCCAAGATGCTAGATGAGGATGATTAAAGAGATATCTACAAGCCGATATCCATTTTAGAATTGAAGTCTATTCTAAATGTATTTTAAAAATAAAAAATCCTCGGACCCGATGGGTGATCGGTGGAATTTTTCTTGAATTTTTTTGATCTAGTGAGCGAGGACTTGTTGGCATTAGTAGAGGATTCTAGAACATCTGGTCGCATAGCTGGAAACCTAAATTCAATGTTCATAACTCTGATTCCCAAGAAGAATAAGCCTCTGACTTTTGGGGACTATAGGCCTATTTCGTTGTGCAACCTGGTTTATAAAATTATATCAAAGGTAATTGCCAACCGGATAAAACCATTTCTATCCAGGGTGTTATCAGCTGAACAACTGGGCTTTTTGGAAGGGCGTCAGATCTAGGATGCAATTGGTACCGTTCACAAATGCATTCATAACATAAAGAAGAAAATCAGTAAAGCTCTATTACTAAAATTGGACTTGTAGAAAGCGTATGATTGCATCAATTGGGACTATCTCAGACTAGTCCTTATTCAAGCTGGCTTTGGTTTGCCTATGACAAATTGGATTCTGACATGTGTAAATTCTACTTCTTTTGTTGTTCTTGTTAATGGCGAGGCTTCTGAGTTCTTTAGAAGTGGCAAAGCCCTTCGCCAGGGATGCCCGTTGTCGCCTTTACTTTTCATTTTGGTGATGGAGAGTTTGAGTATTTTGTTGAAATCTAGTGAGAGCCAGGGCTCTATTAAAGGCATCAAGGTTTCTAGACTTACAAAGATTTTGCATATTTTATTTTTTGATGATATCATACTAATGACTAATGGCTCAGTACAAGAATGGCAATAAATTAACAGTATTGTTCAGCGTTTCTGCTCGGTAACTGGACTAGTGGTGAATATATCAAAATCAATTGTCCATCACGTGGGTCTCTCGGATTTGAAAATTTCCTCCTTAAAGCTTATCTTGCCTTATAACTTTTCTCACCTGTCAGTGGGGTTCAAGTATTTAGGATATTTCTTACAGGCAGGTTTACAAAAAACTTCAGAGTGGAACTGGCTCTTAACAACAGTCGAGAAAAAAATAAAGCACTGGAGCTTTCGTTGGCTATCCCTGGGGGGTAGATATGTTCTTTGTAAAGCTATCCTGGAAAGCTTTCCAGTCTACTGGCTATTGATGGCATCCATTCCTATCTCCAATCTTCATAAGATAAGGTGGCTACTATATAACTTTATGTGGAATGGGAGTGGGGATAAACATCATTATCATCTATGTCGTTGGGAGTCTTTAGCTCGAGCAAAGTTTCTAAGCGGTTGGGGCTTTCGTAACATATTCACATTTAGTAAAGCTCTGACAGCCTCGAATTTATGGAGAGTCCTTACTAAAGAAGGTATTTGGCATAAAATTTTAAAGGAGAAATATTTTCCTCATAGCACAATATTGAACTGGTTTAGATCTGAGTCCTTTACTCATCGGTCGGCGTAAAAAATTTGGACTAGTCTCCTTAAATCTATGCATGTGATTACCAATTGGATTAGTTGGAAGCCCGGATCGGGCCAACATGTGAGTTTGGGTAGAGATAGTATTCTGGGCTTGGGTTCCTCTTCATTCCTTTCGCCCCAACTTATAAATGCTCTCAGAAAGAAGTCGGGTTGGGTGTTGGCTCAGGCGTGGTCAGCTCACGATCGAGATTCTTTACAAGATACTTGGATAGACAGTAATGCGCTGGAGCTTGCAAGGAATTTAGCATTGGAATGGGAGAGGTATACCTGAGCATTAAAGGCAGCAGGGGTGTTTTTATCTGAAAATGAGGATGAAATTATCTGGATAGGGGGCGACTTATCGGACATTCTCTTGGCAAATAATGTTTACTTGGAATTATTATCTGTTCAAAATTTGTAGGTGATCAAAGGGCGGTGCATGCACTTGTGGAAGTGGAACATACAGGAAAAAGTAAAACTCTTCATCTAGCTTGCTGTAAATAATAAAATCTTGACGTAGAATATTTTTCAATGCAAAGGTTGGAATGGACCGGGTAGATGTTCATTGTGTAAGTTGGCATGTGAAGACACCACTCATATCTTCATAAACTGCCCATTCACCAACGCAGCCTGGAGGAAAATAAAAAGTATAAAGAACTTCACTCAAATTTGGGGAGGCAATGATTTAAGCGACTGTATGACAAATTGGATAGTGGACAAAAGGACATCTCCCAGTATTGCGTCATATATGTGTTGGTATACTTGGATGGAAAGAAACACATCCCTCTTTGAAGGTAATGAACCATCATCCACAACAGTGGTAATAAAGACTCTAGGCACCATACAAAATTCGTCAAACATCTTGAAGACTATGCTTGTTCGAGCTGTTTGGATAGAAGACTCCTTGGAATTTCCAGTGGTTTATTTCTATGGACCAACCCAGTCGAATGGGAGGTGTAGAGGCGTAGGAGGTTTCATTAAGGGGTCGGCAGTTACAGGTTACAAGTGGCATCTAAACTGTGGAGAGGGATCAAACACTAAAGCATAATTGATGGGCTTGTGGGCTACTTTATTCATTACGAATTACCCATCCATTACAAAGTTGCAGACTCTTGGAGACTCCAAAGTCATCATAAACTGGATAAATAAAAGGGTAATCTTCACGTTAGTGCATTGGAAGGATGGAAACAAAGAATCTGTGAGCTGAAGGAAAAGTTTATATCCACAAGTTTCTATCATATCTATCGAGAATATAACAAGATAGTGGATGCACAACCAAAAAAGGACTTCTCGAATCAGAAGGATATATAATGCTTCATAAATGGCCCAACGAGGGGGAAGGCCCTCCAACGATCATCAACATTTACTAGAGGAGGCCATTTCAGTTCCTTAGTTTTGATAGTTTTTTTCTGTATAGATCCATATAGTATTAGAGTACTTTTGTTTCTTTATAGCTCTATTTGTCAGTGACTGGGATGTCACTTAAAAGGTTTGTGTTTTGGGGTTTTGAATCCTGTTTCTTTTTTGGACCTTTTCTGTCAAATCAAAGTATCTTTTATCTAGCCTATAGAAAGTATGAAGGAGTCTGTATCTTCTTTCTGCATAGGAACTATTTTCCATAATTTTGACAATCAAGATTTATGTGTTGTAATATATTATAGCAACTGGAAAAAAGTTTCATTGTTCAACATGTATTTCCCAACTAACTCGGCTGCATTGCCATGCAACCCTTTTCCTTATATCAATATCCCCTTTTAATTTTGACTTGAATAAATTCTATATAGATTTATCTTAACATCATAGATGAATCAAATATTTTTAAATATAAGTCTTAGAATTTTATGTCATCATAAAAAAATTACATATAAAAGAATTTAATGGAAAATAAGATAATTTTCAAAGAATTTAATCTCAAAATTCACATAAATTTTGACCATAAAGAATTAAGGTTTTGTGGAATCATCTTAGAAAACCTTTCAAATATTTTTTTTTCCAAGTAACAACTCCCCTAACAACTCTAGGGTACTTCCCCTCATTTTTAGGAAGATGACACCTAGGGTAAACCCATAATGTAGGTGATAACCTTTTACTAAAGATTTAAGGTTTTGTGGAACCATCTCACAAAACCTTTCAAATATTTTTTTTTCCAAGTAACAACTCTTGTAACAATTTCGTGGTACTTCCCCTAATTTCTAGGAAGATGACACCTAAGGTAAACCCTTAATATCGGTGATAACCTTCTACTAAAGGTAAGTCATAAATGATATTAAGGACCCTTAATTAATTATCAAGTCTAACATAATCACTATTATATTAATATTCACTTTTATTTACTCGAATAAATAAATTTTAAAGATATATATATTTTCTTTTAAAACAACTTTTCATAGTTTAACATGAAGGGTGAGTTAAGATTCTATTTATTACAACTTCTTAAATAATAATAATTTTTTTTTTTTTACACCTATCGACTCCTCCCTCTTACTTCCCCTTATTTAGAGGAAGATGGTACCCATGGTAAATAATGTGGGTGATAACTTTTATTTCCAGGAAGATGGTACCCAGGGTAAATAATGTGGGTGATAACTTTTATTTCGAAGATGGTATCTAGGGTAAATAATGTGGGTGATAACCTTCTACCAAAAATAAGTCATAAATGATACTAAGGACCATTAATTAGTCGTTCTAAGATAATCACTATTATATGAATATTTTTTTTAACCTTTACTAAAATAAGTAAATTTTAAAGATCTACATTTTTCTTTTAAAACAAGTTTTCATAGTTTAACATTAATAACGAGTTAATAAGTGGACAATTTTTCCTTAAGATAAAGTTTCATCCTAATTTATTATTTTTTTGAAAATTTAAAGATTCTATTTATTTTAAAATTAAAAATCTAAATTCTTATCAATAAATTTATAACTTCTTAAATAATTTTTAAGGAAAAAAAATTGAAATTATCCACTTAATATTTAATCATGTAATGAAGATAAATTTAATATACATAATATTTAATCATGTAATGGAGATAAATTTAATATAATAATAATAATAATTTATTTTTAAGGTCACGACCAAGCCAGCACACCAAATTGGTGTATGAGACCCCCTTGTTTGTGGGACAAGGGACCCCCTCCGCCCAGTGATTTGACTGGTAAAGTCTAAAAAAGTATACATAAGGATTATATTAACGATAAATTTTCGTGTAAACTAGACTAATCAATAATATTTTATAATTTTTTTTTCCATATTTACATACTCAAATTTACTTAATAACAAATCACCTTAATAACAAATCACATTATAAATAAGATTAATTTAATTAATCAATAATATTTTATAATTTTTTTTTCCATATTTACATACTCAAATGACATAGTCAAATTTAATTAATAACAAATCACATTATAAATAAGATTAATTTAATTAATCAATAATATTTTATAAGTTTTTTTTCCATATTTACATACTCAAATGACATAGTCAAATTTAATTAATAACAAATCACATTATAAATAAGATTAATTTAATTAATGACAAAACCACATTATAAGTAAGATTGATTAACCAACGTAAATCATTTCCCCTCGATCTATATAATGCATAGCAACATCTTCAAATGACTATCTCGAGATACTATTTCCTCGGGTCTGAGTGGTCTAGGGTTTAGGGTTTTGAGAAGTGTGTTTTTGGGTTTGTCTAAGCTCGCCGCATTACAGGAGAGAAAGCAGAGCAGCCATGGGGGCATACAGGAGGCTGATAAGAGCTTTGACTACCCATTCCATCTCACCTCTACGCACAACGCATGGCGGGCCATCATCACCATTATTCGCAACAACAACATGGACGCGGGGCATGCGGATGGTGGCGACGTCGCAGGCAGCCATGGACGCAGCAGCTGAGAGGCGCCGCCGCAAGAGGAAGCTCCGCATCGAGCCCCCTCTGAACGCCCTGCAACGCAACCGCGACTACGCCCGGAGGGAGGCTATGAGCAACAGGAACTCAAAGCTCCCGGAGCCCATCAATGTCTTGGTGGGCGACCGCCTGAGCCTCCACAATCGCATCCAGACACTCTGTCGAGCCGGAAAGCTCGACGAGGCCACGCTCGGCGTCAAGCACGCCATGTACTCCAATTGCCGCCCCACCGTCTTCACCTGCAACTCCGTTCTTGGCGCCCTAACCCGAGCAGGTGAGCACGATAACGCTGTTTCTCTTTTTAAATTCATCAAACAGGCCGGTGTTATACCGAATCTCGTTACATATAACATAGTTCTGAGCACCCATTGCGAGAGGCTGGACTTGGAGGCCTCATTTGATATGTTGAAAACCATCTACGAGGCCGAGATGACGCCGAGTACAGTGACTTTTAATCATTTAATGAAGGCCCATTTTAGGCTTAATAAGTATGAGGAGGTCATGAGGCTTTTCAGAGAAATGTTAGAGAAATGCCACGGGGCTGATCCTCCTACTTATGCTGCTACTATTGAGGGTTTTGTCAAGGGGGAAGCGATGCAGCAGGCGGAGGAGCTGTACTTGGAGATGAGGAGACGTGGTTCGATCTTCAGCGAGCCGGTTTTTTGTAATTTGATTCGGGGGTTTTTCAAGGCAGGGGAGATTCAGAAGGCATTGGATGTGTTTGCCTTTATTCCGGAGAAGTTCGAACCGACTGTCATGTCGTATAATGCTGTGATCGATGGTTTCTGCAAGGCTGGCCGGATGCAGGAGGGCTTAGAGTATTTGGAAAAGATGGGAGAGAGGAATTTGAGCCCTAATGCTGCCTCATATGCAATTCTGATGAGTGGGTATATTGAACTCGGGGAATTGCAGGAAGCCGAGAGGCTTTTTGGATCAATGGTGGCAAAAGGATGCGTGCCAGATGCTGTGGTGTATAACACGCTGTTGAATAAGTACTTCAGAGAGGGGATGATAACAGATGCTGAGAGGTTGCTGGACGAGATGGTGGTAGAACGGCGTGATCCTGATGTGGACACATATGCAATGCTGATAGATGAGTTTTCGAAACTGGGTAAACTGGAAGGGGCCTTGAAGATCTTTGGTAGAATGATGGAAGTTGGCTTTAAACCAGAGGTTGGTGTTTATAATAAATGGTTTGGGGTTTTATGCAAAGAAGGTAAATTGGATGAAGCTCAGAAGCTCGTCCAAGCTATGGTGGATGGAGGCCAGAAGGCTGATGTTGCGACATATGATGTACTGATAGAGGGGTTTGGCAATGAAGGGAGAGCTGAGGAGGCCAAAAGTCTTTTTCTTGAATTTTTGCAAAAGGGCTGTCTGACTGAGGAGCTGGAGGCACGGCTTGGTGGGAAACCACAGGAACCGAATGTGGCTGGTGAAGCGAAGCCAACGATGGAAGCTGCCGAGGCCAAGGTCCAAGCCGCGGTGTAGTTTAGTTCTTCACAGTTTGAGATGTGGTCGGGATGAGAACCCATTGCGACCACTGGTGATTATAACCCAAAAAAATGGTAGCTGCTATGTAGGTTAGTTTTACACTGCAAACTTAGAAGGGATATACAGAACATTGATGCTAGTTTTATGCTGTGCAAAACTAAGAAGGGATATGGCATTGATGGATGGAATTTTCTGTTAAAATCTATTCATATGAAGTGTTGTGTTCTAATGCATGATCAGAGGGCAGTTTGTGAGTGCAAATTGTGCTTTTTGGGTGTGTAGCTTGTTCGCTTGCAAAATTCAAAGGGCTCTTCCATGACTTTTCTTAGAAACCATCATTGGGACAGTACGTATATTATTATGTTTTTTTTTGCGAGTCATCGAGTTTAGTATCAAAATTTTGGCAGTTACTGCATGTTGGAAGTATTATAAAGTTGGCAAGTAAGCAAATTTTTGTAAGACAATATTGAATAATCTGACAGTGCAGTGCTATACTTTGGCAAAATATTGTCTTTGGACAGTTTTGGACATTCTTTTACCGAGTTTATTTATTTGTAAGTTTTTTCTACAGCATTTTCACAAACATTCATTTGGTATGTATGCATATAACAAGTGCAGTGTGCATTGTATTTTATAAAAAATGTATTACAGGCTCTTAGTGGCTCATAATTCTATGTTGCTATGTTTACTGTGTAGATGGTCACAATTTCCACTCATTAGATGTAGACAGCATACAGATTTTAAGCTGTTGTCTTTGAAATTAGTCCCCAAATCTTTGACATGGTGGTGAAGTGTGAATTTGAGAATAAGTTGTTGAATGGCTTTCTATTTTATCTTATGGGAAGGCAATGATAATCTCAAGGAGCTTTCAATCATATCTTAATTGTAACGCATTCAATCATATCTTTAATGTAACGCAATAAGGTGTTATGCTATATTACTGCAAACCCTAAGTCCTGACTCCTGGGTAAAGGTCTTGTAGAAGGATAAGGCATTTGTGTATCAATTTTAGTATGTCTGGTCAACGCATTCTTTTTTTTTTTAAAACTTATGTGGGGTGCAAAATCAACGCTATAATATTTTACATTGTGAGCTTTGCTAGTTTGTTAGATATCTGGCTATCTTTTCATGACTTTCATGTTTTCTCTAACAACTGCTTGGCGTTTCTAATCTTATATTTACAATCTGAATACATATCATATTTGGCAGGATGGAGACTTCCTGTTCCACACTGGTCTGAATTTGTGCTCATTATCACACTCGTTGTGGACAAGTTTTAGCCATTAGTCAATGCTGATACGATTCTTTGATTTTTTTATATGGTGTATTTTTGCTATGTTCAATAGCAGATATGATTACATTCGTTGCTCAAAAAGGTATTTTTTCTTAAGGAGTATAAATTAATGCAAATTGTGATGCTAAGAAGCTGGCTGTGCATTTCAATTATGTAATTTGGGTGATAATTTACTTGGTTAAAACTTAAAACTAACTTGGTCAAGTGGATTTTGGGTGTAGGCTTATTGGGATGTTGTGACCTTTTGCATTTGATATGCTTGCGTTTGAATTACAGTGGCTCTTGCTTTTGGTAATTCATGATTGTCATTTGTAATTTTTTTTGTATTTCCACTTCAGATTATATGTTGTTTATTTTCTTGTCTTGGATTAGTGGATAGTCTAACAATCTTGAATGCTTTATATTATTTCAAGCTTTTGTATTTGGCAAAGGGCCAAAATCACACTATTTTTGGTTAATTGGCAGATGTCAGAATGCCCTTTCCTAATCTTCTGTATTCTTACCTTATCTCTCTGTTTAGGCTAATCTCTAATTTGGATTTGCCAAAAGTGTAATGTCCGCAACAGAATGCTGTATTTGATATCTTGTTTTTAACTTTGCTTACAATTAATTAGAAAGAATGTAGAACTTCAAACAATGGATGTATTTGGAAAAATCTTTACATCAATAGATGTACGTGATGTATTTTGCTTTTGGTTTTTTCCAGGTGAACTTCTCCTTTCAAAACTCCCTCTCACATTTTTAGCTATTATTTTCTTTGTGCACGATTGTGCAATCTTTAATGGTTTTTGTAATCTGCAAATTCCTGGGTGAATTTCATGGTAGATATGCAAGTTAATCTCTTCTCTCGGCATTCAAGGTTTGTGCATCTTAGCGCGTGAGATCTAAATCATTGATAAGTGGCCATCAGTGATGAGACTACATTAGAAAGTCCTCGTTAAAAAGTCTTGATTGGTTGGAAATTGATTTATTGGATTCTTAACTGTCACACATTTATGACCTTGCTGTGTATAAGAGGCCCACCTAATACAACCATTCTCTTAATCACTTGTGCACGTGTTAATTTATTGGACCTTAATATGCGGAACGAAAACAATGCGATTCTCTATGTTCTCTTATAGGTATTGGTTGCGCGCAATAATTTTTGTCTATTCCGTTTCATTGTTATTACTCCAAATTTGCAACCTTGTGAAATTAACATTTAACATTGGCTTAATACAACATAGGATGTTGTGATGTTTGCTGCTTTGCAGCATTTTTGCACATTAGATATTATTGTCTTTGTATACTAAAAAGGGATCACATTGTGATATTTTAAGTTATAACCATGTGGTACGATGCTTATATGAGCTTGCATAAAAAGGCCATGTTTACTAGTTGGATGTGATACTAATTGATTTACATTGATACTTGGGTTGAACTGTGTCCATCGTGGCTTCTATACTGTTATGATTTTCAAATTTTCTGTATCTAATTACTAAAGTTGATCTGAAGTCAGCGAGTTCGCCGTGGCTTCTATACTGTTATGATTTTCAAATTTTCTGTATCTAATTACTAAAGTTGATCTGAAGTCAGCGAGTTCGCCGTATTTGATTGATAAAATTTGAGATTCAACGCATTTATGAGCACCGCATAAATTTGACAAAGTTTGGCCGTTCAGCGTAACACCTTTTACTAACTATTATTGATTATTTTTAGATTTGCCATCGAAAAAGATGCCATGAAATGTGCCTTCCTGCAATGCCCTCGATCGGATTGATAACCTGGACTAGGTACTCTGCCCTCATTAAAATACGCGCTATACCTGGATAATGCTCCCCGGATTGGTTGCTGGAATGCCTCTCTTTCCCGGTCAACAGAAGGTCTCTGTTCGCCTTCTCTGTTTTTCAGTAGCACGCCTTTTTCCCGGTAGATACAATGTATTATTTGCTGTATGCCATTGTTGAATGTATTTAAAATGTATTTAGAGAATGTTGTAAATTGGATTTAGTTGGTAGTTGGGATGAATAATTGTTATTCTCCTCATCCAGATTTAATTCTTGCAAAATTTTTGCAAGTGACATGTTGAGCTCTATTTATTGTAATGTTGAGCTCTATTTGTTGTAATGACTTCCAGTTCTGTTATTAATGAAATTTATGCCATAAAAATGGAAGATTTTAGCGTTTACCCTATGTACCATCTTATCTTCAAAATGAAAAAAGAATCAAGTAAAAGAATAAGTGTAACCTGGATTTTTTTTTGGATTTATTTTTACCTTTATAAACTTATATGCTTCCTATAATATATATATATATATATATATATATATATATATATATATATATATAAAATATGTTATCAACTTAAATTTTATATATATTCTAATAAATTTAATTATATATAAATATTAAAATAAATTATATATATATTTTTTGGGGTTTACTTATATGCTTCCTATTATATATATATATATATATATATATATATATATATATAATATGTTATCAACTTAAATTTTATATATATTCTAATAAATTTAATTATATATAAATATTAAAATAAATTAAATACATTTTTTTAAGTAGGTTTAATAATAAATTATAATAATAATTGGTTAATTTATATGTAAATTTTTTTAAAATAAAAATAAGTTTAATAATAAATTAATTTATATTTTAAATTTAACTAATTAAATTATTTTTTAAAATTAATATAAATTATATAAAAATATTTTTGAAAAATTATAATTTTTTTTTAACATAATTTCATAATAAATTTTTAAATATATTTAATATTTAAAGAAACCAATATATATTATTAGGTCTTATGGCGTAATAACATGTACCATCTTTAAATTGTTTAATCTTTCCAAGAACTATTTATACCCTTCGTATATAGTTTAGAACATCAAAGTATTCATATCAACTTCAATCTTTTTCAAACTATAATATTTTTCAAACCCTATCATATTTAGGACTGTATTGAACTTTATTTTTCATACCCTTTCTAGAAGTTAATACAGGGACTTGACAAATTCTGCAATGAATTCACCTCTATTCAAATATAGTTCAGAACATCAAAGTATTCATATCAACTTCAATCTTTTTTAAACTATAATATCTTCCAAACCCTAGGGCTGTATCAAACTTTATTTTTCATATCCTTTCCAGAAGTTAATAAAGAGACTTTACAAATTCTGCAATGAATTCACCTCCTTTCGAATCTAGTTCAGAACATCAAAATATTCATATCAACTTCAATCTTTTTCAAACTATAATATCTTCCAAACTCCATCATATTTAGGGCTTTATGGCTATATCAAACTTTATTTTTCATATCCATTCCAAAAATTGATAAAGAAACTTTACAAATTCTACAATAAATTCACTTCCTTTCAAATATAGTTCAGAACATCAAAATATTCATATCAACTTCAATCTTTTTCAAACTATAATATTTTTCAAACCTTATCATATTTAGGGCTGTATCAAACTTTATTTTTCATATCAATTCTAGAAGTTAATAAAGAAACTTTACAAATTCTGCAATGAATTCACCTCCTTTAAAATCTTGTTTAGATAGAATCTCCTTCTACAATGTAAAAGGGTTTTTAGAAAGTTGATTTACTTTAATTTTAAATTATCTATATATGTGAAAAGGAAATTTATGTTTTTGGACTTTTATCATAACGATTTGATATTTATTATTTATTTAATTTATCAATATTTTATTGTGTTTTGTCTTTTAAAATTATATATTCAAATCTAGAAAAATAAGATATATATACTTCCTTAAATTTTAATATTCAAATAAAAAATAGTAACATATATACCTCCTTAAACTTTAATAATCAAATAAAAAATACTAACCTTGATTTTGTTTGTTTACGTCAAACTTTCTCGTCACCTCTTTTTATACTTTTTCAAATATTTTTAATATTTTTGTTTCCTAAGTGCTTCAAGATCTTCTGTTTCCATAAACTTTCGGTTCGTGAGCATGATCGACTTCTCATAGTTTATTGCCCCGTTGTTCATTTATTCTAACAAAGTATTTTGTATTGCTATTGAAAAAGCTTATATAGTATTTACATATATGTTGCTGGCTGGCAAAAAAGCTTCAGCCATTTTACAAAAGAATCTGACATTTCCCGAGACATATTTTCGCAACCAATACACTGCTTTGAATATACGACATTATATGAAAAAATTAACATGCAGAGACTGAGAGAGACACTAGCACTGTATTGCAGGACGATATAGATCACTTCTAAATTTAAGTTATTAATTTCAAAATACTGAGATCATATTTCTGACCACCAGTTCTCAGAGGTAGAGGTCCATCTCATCTCCCTATGACATCCGAGAACTGGAGTATCCGTTGGTGCAGGCATTCCCTATTCGGTGTCATACCTTGATCACTTTGGGTTGAAGCTTCCTGGGTATCCATGGACAGAGGAATTGTGGTGCTATCACCAGCTGAGGGACCATCTCCGTGGCCTGAAGCTGTGGCCTACATCCTGAATGACTGCTCATGGAGGGCTCCTGGTATTTTTCATCATTTGCTCAAGCCAAGCCTTGGAAAAACTGTTAATACATTATTCTCCAAGTACTCACCTGGTGTTGAAGAGCAGCGACCTGACTGTTTGTTTCATGCAGAGTTTCTTGCAAGATTCTGATGCGCGCATCAGGAGAGGGTTTAGTCCGTTTTATTGTGTTCTTGTCTATATCGTTGTGAAAATACTTTGCTTCAAGCCGGGCTTTATTCCTGCTCCCACCCTTCCAACTGGTCATCAGGCCTTCTAATTCTAGCCATTATAGAAATGAAAATTCAGTAAATACAGAAAGTGACAAGGCTGTATGGGGAGAGATTCCAGAAAACGAGATAATTAAGGGTTCCATATAGAGAGTAGTACAACAGTCAGAAAAGAATGAGATTTTGGTTCCGGGTTCAAAACGCCAAGTGAGGTGAGAAAGTATAAATGTGGGGAGGGTGTAGGATAAAAATGATCCAAAACCACCCATTTTCCAGTTAAGTTTTAGGTAGAAAATCTAGYAGAAATTGAGATGTACGGTATAGTTTTACAAGTCAAAGTTTGAAGGGCATAGTTCCTCCATGTGGTTTTGAGGATCTCCGTAGCTACCTAGAATCTTGAAAAATCTGAAAATGACCTGAAACTATGTCCTCTCTGGATTATTTTTTTACTTCTATGGATTCTGGCAACAATGAAATTTTCCGGTTTAGAGGGATACCGACCCAGAATCTTGAAAAATCCTGAAACAGACTTGAAACTTAATACGCTGATTGAGAGTACTGAGTGGAGTTGGCATAAAGAATGTTGTGAGTTAATAAGTGAATATAATCTAGTGAGTATTTTTTTCATGGTGAGGTATGTTAGCACCATGAGTTGTTTTTAGATTGCTTTAAGAACAACCCCAATATCCATTTGAATGTTGAAAAACTGAAAGATTAAATCGGGTTTATGTTCAAGTAGACCATCAAGACTATAAGAAAAAAAAGGCAACAAACTGCAGATCATTGGGTTACCATTGGGTGAGTTATAAACATCCTACAGATAAAAAACAATCAAACTGTATACCAARTAAAGTTTTATATAATTATGGGTAGAAACATAGAGAATATAACAAAAGGCAGAAAATCTATCAAACATAGATCGCGTTCCTTTATCCCGGTATCTTTGGTATTCTTTTGGTGGGCCTAGCCGAGACCTCCTGGCCAGGAGGATTTCATACAGCAAGCAACCTTGCATTAAGCCAAGTGCTGGGGTGCCCCTAAGGGTGAACCAGTACGCATGTGTTTCTTGTCTTCCCTTCCTAAGAGAAGCARGTTATTTTCCTGTTTTCCTACCCTGTCCAGCGCTTGTCCTCTCTTCCCTTCCTAGCGGGCCTTTCGCTCCTACCCCGGCTCCTTAGTCCCGTCCCGGGGTGGAAGTATAGAAAAGCAATCAACCTTTCCTAGATTGCCCTCTATTTCAACATTGACATCCGCATGAAATTGACATCCCAAATTAAAGAAAGCTTGAACAAAACAAAAATTAATAGACAAGTTACAAGTACAACAGATCCTGTGCTTTCTAAGGAATCCATTAATCATAGGCGGTCTTTGATCTTCAAAAGCTGCATTATATTCAAGCAAGATGATGACAAATAAATGGAAAACAAAGAAGACAATCTGATAAACAACTCTCATGAATCTTTAATGGCAGAAAATGTTGCATCACAGACCCTCAGGCTTACCAATAAACACATACATGTACACTGCCCTTTAAGCTCTCTTGAGCTTCTCTTGGATCATGAACTCAACCCTCTCATCAACAAAACAACTTCTATGTATAGTGTGTCATTCATTCCTACTCTAAAGAGGTTGAATCCCAAGTGGTTGCATTTGATTCCCTTTTCTCTAGGAGTTGTTACAACAAGGTGAAACAAAAAATCCACCTAGCTCCAATTTTTTTGGATCTTGTATATTGTGATAAATGTTTTTTGAAACAGGTCATGCTGCTTGATCTGGTGATAGGACACATGTCCCTCATGTCCAACTACTTCCTAGGAAGCCATTCAAACCCTTTTTGACCACTGACATCCCTCCCATAATTCAAATATTAGGATGCGCTGCAAACTTTCTTGTAGATGCTTATTTTGACTTTTCTCCCAAACGATGATCTGGGTCAGGGTGATTTTTGGTCAGCAAGTAAAAAAACATTATGTTTCTCCTCCACAAAAAATTTCAAAAAAACCCAGTTCATATATTTCAAGATATGATGAAAATGAGAGTTCACAAGGTACAAATTTGCTGCAAACTATCTATTACAGAAAATTCTGCAACGAATTGTATTTCGCTGTGAACTCTCTGTTTTGAGTGTTTTCACCTTTGAACTTTGTTCCGACTGGTATAGTTTGTATAATGGTCTTAACCTTTGCTATTGATGAATATAAATCTTGTGATACCTGTGTATAAAAACCATTACGCTACAAAAATGCCATAACTTCCATAGTGCTTGCCACGTATGCTATTTTGACCAAAAATTTGATGATGCAATTATCAATGTTAACAAGGTAAACTCTGATCTATTTATTTTTTTCAAAATTTCAATGTTTTAAGTTATCTTAAAATGGGTCAAAAATTGTAAAAGCAAAGTTTCATGATAAAAAATGGGCCAAAACCTGTAAGAACAAAGTTTCATGATCAAAGTTCCCATCAACCATAAAGAACGATAACTGCTGGCAGAATTTCTATGCAACCTTCCCGATATATGCAACCACTCACATGCGACATATATCTAAAACTTGTAACTCCACCTAGGGCCAAGATGTCCCAATGGGGTCACCTACCCTTTCAGCTAAGTTATGGGGTTACCTACCACTTTCCCTCTAAATAACCCCATGTTATTTATAGAAGTTGAACCCAAAGTGAAGAGGAACTTACGTCCTCCATATAACCACCGAGCCACACCTGAGTTTGTCCAGTTGTGAAATTACTCTTGTAAAGAATGTGGAAGGGATGAACCCAACTCGAAGTGTCTTGAGACTAAGTTCCTTGATGAGTTTCCTTGTCCTAGACTGAGTTCCTGGATGAGGTTTCCTTCTCAAGACGTCTGACAGGTGCATATGCCTGTTTGATGCAGAGGACACCCTCTTTTCTGCTTTCTTGGAGATTCAGTAGGATGCCCGAGTCAGATTAAAACCCATTTTTCTTCTGAACCCCAAGAGCCCCTTCTGGCATGGTGATTGCTTCATTGGCCATTGCATCGGCCATATTGAGCTTCCTGAAAACGTGTTTGAGATCCTTTGAAGCGAAGGCCTCTTCTGCTTATTGGCATCGTTGGATTACTTGTACAACCTTTACATTTTTTATACAGTGATTACCTTTCGAAGCAGAAATGATTATCTGTGAATCTCCAGGCATGTGATTTATTCATCTGTTATCTTTTTGAAGATTTCCAACCTTTTTAGAACGGCTAGTCTGCCATGTTATTTGTGCCGTGTCCTATATTGCCTATCATCTTGGATCAAGATTATTCCTCCCGTTCCAGAGGGGCGAGGATTTTCCTTCGACACTCCAAAGAGGAAAATATACTTCTGTGATTTGATCCATTCTGATGTGTGACTGTTTGGAGGCTCAAGGCTTGAGGACCACCAATGGATTATTATCGGATGAAGTTGCTTCAAACATGATAATATACATCTGTAATTTGATCCATTCTGATGTGTCACAGTTTGGAAGGTCAAGGCTTGAGGACTCCCAATGGATAAGGATGAACTTTTACGAACCCATGTTCCATGTATCCCTCTTTCCCTGAGAGTTTGCTAGAATTGATTCTCAAAACATAGCAAAACTGTAGATTTTAACCTGATATATTGATTTCCCTTTTTTATGGAATAATAATATTATTTTGTTCATCTATTTTTCCAGAAGAGAAATATGGGGATTAGAAGCAATATTACTTCGAGCAGGGGCGCTTTTCTTTCAGGGATCGCGTATGCCTATTAATCCATCCAGAGAAAATTTGCTTCCATGTCGAAGGTCTGGTGGGCATGGGAATACCCATCTCGTATAGAATTAGCGCCCATACCGATTTCGTGAAATTGCATTGTAGGAAATGATGAATGGAGGATTTGCACTTAGAATTGCATAATACACATCATTATGGTCTTGCGATTTACCGTTTTGAAAGATTTATGATGTTAGCAATTTGTTGTGAGCTA
Source organism: Picea engelmannii (assembly GCA_009831015.1). Taxonomy (NCBI): domain Eukaryota; kingdom Viridiplantae; phylum Streptophyta; class Pinopsida; order Pinales; family Pinaceae; genus Picea; species Picea engelmannii. Next base: position 433,539 of record ML777782.1, read on the forward strand.
GTATCCAAAATAAGTTCACTTTGGGAATCGAGTATGACAACCAAATTTTATTCCACATTACATTTGGAGAAGGTTTTAGATTTCTTTGACTCAGAAGTATGGCATTACTTTCTTTCAGTGTATCTTCCCGGATTATATCCCAAGGAGTAGTCCTTCTCAATTTCCACGGGGTAGCATATTTTACAGATGAGATAATTTCGTTCTAGATTATGGGTCAAATGTGGAGGGATGTTAGTTGGCACTTCCATACCTTCCATAATGAAGGATATTCATCCTTCCAGGAGGAGAAACTAAAAAGTGAATACTTCTGCTGTTAAGCCATCTTCTGTGTGGCGAAATTTCTTTTCATACAACCACCAATTTCTCATTATTGAATCTGTCTATATATCTATGGACTTCCCATTCACGGTAGTCTAAAAAGCATAGGTTTTGATCTGGGCAATGCTTTTTAAGATGGTCCTTGCTGACTCTAGGGTATTTGGTGCCTAACTACATTGTTAAAATATGTATTTAAAGTAATGTCTTTCCACCAAGCATCCTTGTCACTGACTAAACGCCATATTACTTTTGAACCGATTGCAATGCTCCACTAGAGTGGGTCTTTTATCCCCATGCCCCCTGAGAAACAGGGAGGTTTACTTTTACTTTTTCCTATGCCATCAATGAGGTGTTTTTTCTTATTACTCTGCTGCCCACCTTTCCATACAAAATTCTGATTAATTTGCTCATTTCATTTAGGACCCCTATTGGTGTCACGACAGTGGAAAATATATAGAGGCAGGGACGAAAGTGTAGATCCTGTCAAAATTTGTTTGACTTGAGATTTGAACCGTTGTGTCCTCGTGCCACAATTTTCCTCTTCAACTTTTCCAACAGGGGTTCGATCTTTTGTTCTCAATTTACCTACTGCAATGAAGATCCCTAAATAGATTAATGGCCCCACTTGGATTCGTAGAACGGATGATATTCTTGCTAGTCTCAATTCGTCTACATCGATTCCAAAGATCATTGATTCCCTGTTATTCAATATCCCCACGCCAGCAGATAGGTGTCGAGAAACTTTTTGATAATTAGGCTATTATGATTAAAGCCCCACCCAACAGTGGAGTATCGTTGACACGTAATTGTGAGAGGGTTTTGGAGCCTTGGATGATTTCAGTTAGTGGGACTACCCTTTTTAATCTCTCATATTCTAGGGTTCTACTTAAGTATTCAGTGATTATAAAGCATAGGAAAGGTGACAGGGATCACCCTCGCTGAATTCCATGAGAAGCTGTGAAAAAATCTCCAGGACTCGTATTTACAGGAGTGGCTGTCCATGGAGAATAAATGCAAGCTTTGACCTGGCGTAAGAATCTTTCATCAAGCCAAAACTAGCCACCACCTAAAGGAGTAGTGATTTACCCTATCAAAAGCACTTCCATGTTGAACTTGATCACCAGATCCTGTAAGTTGTATTTTATCGACCCTACCATACTGCATTGCTCTCTGAACCATAATAATATTTTCATAAATGGATCTGTCGGAAAAAGTCCCCTTCCTCCAATACTAGTTTGCTTATAACTTTCTTGATTCTGGCATTATTGACCTTAGAGTAGATTTTATATGATATATTACAAAGCAAGATTGCCCTGAATCTAGAAACGCTGTTAGGATAATCTCTTTTGGAATAAGGTCTAGGAAGGTGGAATTTTTCCCACCTTCCAGTGTTCCTTCCTTCCTAGGTTCTTCAACCATTTTAATTATGTATTCTTTAATGAGATACCATAATGTTTGTTAGAATTTCGCTGTGAAGCCATCTGACCTAGGGGCCTTGTATGAATGAAATGAAAAGACGAGCTCTCCTACCTCGTCATCTGTAACTGCGTTGAATAAGTCTTCATTATCATTTTCATAGATTACTTTGGGGATATGTGAGAAGCTTTTGTTGTGCCTTCTTCCGTGGGACTGTCGGTTCTGTAAACAATTATTAAAAAATGTCATAGGCCTGATTTGAAATTTCAAAAAATTTGAGATGAAACTGCCATTGTAAGATTTCTGTTATTCTGTTGTTCCTTCTTCTATTTGCCATTATATAGAAGTAGCTCGTGTCTTTATCACCTGATTTAATCCAAACACCGTGAGATTTTAACCTCCAAAATTCTTCCTCTTTTTGCTATGCAATAGCCACTCTGTTGACAGCCTTTCCTCTCCCCCTTTATTAGAGAGTCTCTATACTGTATTTCCTCAATTTTTATTTGTGATCGCTAGCTTTAGACAGTGCTTCCTTTCATTGTAATCCAGGGCCCGCACGAATGACTAGGGACCAAACATATTAAGAGGGAGATTCTATGTTTTTTCTGAACAGATCTATAAATTTCCTCCCCAAGGAAAGAGGATCAAATCAGTTAGGACATGGGCCCATATTTTGTGTAGAGGATATCTTGAAAGATATAGGTCTGTGGTCTGAGGATATGGGGGGATAATGTCTGAGGTCGAGGATATGTCACTATGGATGGAGTCTTGAACAAGAACATGTCCAATCTTTCATCTATGAACATCGACCTTACCCCTCTATTTGTCCAATGTGTATTTCCCTGACATGTTGTTTAATGTCAAGAAAACGTCATTCTTCAAGATATTAGAACTTCTCTACACGGGTCTCTGACAAGTGACCTACCTTTTTTCTCTGTGTTTCTCAAAACTATATTAAACTCTGGCAATTATTTTGTTGAATGGGGGATTTTCTATTAAGGCTTGATGGATAGGTGCAACGATGTTTTTTTTTTTCATGTAATTATCTGGTGCACATGCATTTGTGATATGAAAGGGTTTCCTCGACTCTGTAGAGTTTTGTTTTCAACCCTAATCTAGTGCTCTGAGGAAACAATTTTCCAAAATCCTAGGGTGTTGGGGGGGATAACAAGGGAAGTGTAGAGGTAGTAAACAGAGCCAAGCAAAGTTGGTGGTGTTTAAGAACACCGCTATAGCATTAGCTCAAAATATTTCATTATCATATAGATCGATCCATTTATTCATAACCAATCTTCTTAAAACATGGTTGATTTGGTGAAAGTTTGATCATCCAAATTGGCCCCAAGTAGTTAGACAATCTGTAAAATACCTAGGGTTTTCTAGGCCGGAAAAAGGGAATTAGGTCAACTTGAAACAATTAATTTGTGTAGTACCATACGGTTTTTGTACCAACAACAGAGCACATTTATAGATATCCAACATATGAATAGAATCAATACCGAATCCAGTTCTGTAGCAAAGAAATACCAATAGTAAACAATGCCCAAAAACCAACACTAAACAATATCAAAATCAGCAGTAACTATAGCAATCCCCGAAATATCCTGTTAGTGCCAATTCTTGCAAGGGGGCGTTTCTCTCCGATTTCAGGCCCTTGGTGTAAATGCGTAGAAATGGGGTTTAAAAAACCCATCAAATGCGTTTTATTAAAAGGCCACAGTCATGAGTGCCAAGTGCAACACACAGGAGGAGTCCATTTCGGGCTTAAAATCAAGCGAGCGGGCATTTTGTTTTCAACGGCGAGGATCCATAGATGGAGCAGATCGACGGTCATCGGGCAAGCTTGAGTCGTGGAGTTGCACGAGGTTTAGAGCATGGGCTCATCTCTTATGGCCAAAGTCACGAAATGATTAGTCGTTTCGCGATTTCGGCTACCGGGACTTCAAAAAACAAGAAGTCGCTCCTCCACTGTAGCTGGAATTGCCGAAACGCGAAATGCGAAAAGCGCCCAGGAG
>ML777782.1:439152-460856 GCA_009831015.1 Picea engelmannii
CTACTGTGCACTTGGCGACTCCACTGTGGCGACTCCACTGTTTCCACTTCACTGTTTCAACTGTGGCTACTTTTAGCACACCTGAAAGCTGACCCAGAGGAGATTTTTCGAGAAGGTTTTAGCAGCTGCTTTCTCAGCTTGAGAAGTTTCCTGGGAGGACACAACGTTAGGATCTGGCCTTTGATGGTGAACAAAGACCAGACACATTCAAAGCTGCACATCTTTCACCTGGCGACTCCATGATCCGAGGATCGATCGACGACTCCACTGATTCGATATGGAAAATACCTTAGATCAAAGGTTGGCTTTCTGTGACTTTTCCCAGATAGTTAGTTTTCCTAATCCACTGCCTGATAGAGATGAATGGGAAGATATCCTCCCTGAATTTCAAGCAAAAATTTCGGAGGTACCAGCTGAGCATTTACTGGACTTTCATGAGGTTATTCATCGACTTAATATCATGCATGAAGATGCCCAGATTAAGCTTTTTAGGTATTCATTAAAGGGAGTTGCTCTTGATTGGTGTCGTTCTCTTCCCAATGCAAGCATCCATTCTTTGACAGGTTTTCATACAACTTTCAATTCATTTTGTAAAGATTACTTCCCAGCTGACTGTTTGTATGAAAACTGTTGTGATGAGTTTTCTTTTCTTCATAAAGCCTCCGCTGGCCCTGAAGACCATGTTTGTGATGAATCTTTTACTATGGAGGAAATCATTTGCTATGAAAATCTAGAGGCGTTGGATGATATTAATTATGTTATCCCTAGCACGGAAGCATCTGACATCATTTCAGATACATCTGTTCTTCTAGATGTTCATAAAGATCAACATGCCTCTTGTGAAAATTCTGAGTTTATAGAGCAGATGTTGTCAATAGTAGATGGCTCCCCTGAATATAGGGTTGAAGCAGATGTTCCTAGCAGCCTGACTTATGATGATGAAGACCTTCCAGTTTTTAAAGAAGAGATGGTTGTGGAGGAGGATTCTTCTCTTTTCCTTCAAGAGGTTGCCCATGATATATTTTTTCCTAGGATTAAAGAGAAAAATCTTATGTATGAACAACCAGAAGAAGCAGTGACCGCTATCCCTGAAATGGATAATTTTGATAGTTATATTCTCGATGGGATCACTATTCTAGAGGTTGATCATAGAAATGAAGGGCAACCCCTTTTTGATGAATATTCTAGTGATGATGAGAAACAAGCTTATCCTACATTTGATCACTATGAAGACTCTGACCAACTTGACAACAAGCAGAGCTTTCCCATGGTCCCTATTTATGATGATTACGGATCTGATCCTTGGGAGAACCATGGAGAAGAGGAGGAGGAGCCGAAGATGTAGTTTACAGAATGCACAGAGCCAGTCAGCGAGAAGCCACCGCCTGAGGTCAGTCAGCCTACATTAGCTATCCACCCACCTGTGCTTACCAGAGATATTTAGCCACACATGAGCAACTGTGTAGCAAAGGAGGCTGCCTGTCGCCCATTTTCTGGAGTTTGTCACTGGTCCTATGAGCCTGTGAAGGAATACATGGAGTTGTATTTCCTTCACAATTTGGAGCCGCCCTATTTCATCTCGACTTCAGCCTGTAAGGAGGAGTTGAAGAGCGTAACCATTCTGCTGTCACGGTTACACCATCTGTTTGTGATCATCGACAGAAGGAATGAGCTTCTATTCAGGAAGTTGCTTGATTGGCTATGGTGGAAGTTTGCTTTCACCTAGCCCCATGCAAAGGAATTTATTAGTTTAGGACCATACATAAATAAGCTCCTTGGAGCATGCGTGTTTATCTTTTATTTTCACTTATCGACATGTATTTTTAAACAGGGTGTTTTGAGCTCGACTCCATAGCCCAACAGAAGGCAACTAGAACTACAGAAGGAGTTCTTAGAGCATCACAGGGACGACTCTATACCCCATGGAGCCTAATGTTAGCGACAATTCTTGCAAGGGGGTGTTTCTCTCCGATTTTAGGCCCTTGGTGTAAATGTGTAGAAATGGGGTTTAAAAAACCCATCAAATGCGTTTTATTCAAAGGCCGCAGTCATGAGCGCCAAGCGCAACACACAGAAGGAGTCCATTTCGGGCTTAAAATCAAGTGAGCGGGCATTTTGTTTTCAACGGTGAGGATCCATAGATGGAGCAGATCGATGGTCATCGGGTAAGCTTGAGTTGCGGAGTTGCATGAGGTTTAGCGCATGGGCTCATCTCTTATGGCCAAAGTCACGAAATGATTAGCCGTTTCACGATTTCGGCTACCGGGACTTCAAAAGACAAGGGGTCGCTCCTCCACTACAGCTGGAATCGTCGAAACGCGAAATGCGAAAAGCGCCTAGGATCCGTTCGACATTTCGGCTACCGGGACTTTGAAATACAAGGGGTCGCTCCTCCACTATAGTTGGAATTTCTGAAACGCAAAATGCGAAAATCACCCAGGAGCTGTTTTGGCATTTCGGCTACTAGGACTTCAAAAGATCTGGGGTCTCTCATCCATTGCATTGGGAAACTCCAAAACGCAAAATTTAAAAGCGCCCAGGAGCCGTTTTGGTATTTCGAGTACCGGGACTTTAAAAGATCTTGGGTCTCTCATCCATTGCATTGGGAAACTCTGAAACACGAAATGTGAAATCCCCCAGGAGCCGTTTCGGCATTTCGGCTACCGGGACTTTGAAATACAAGGGGTTTCTCCTCCATTGCAGTTGGAATCGACGAAACGCGAAATGCGAAAAGCGCCCAGGAGACGCTTCGACATTTCGGCTACCGGGACTTCAAAATATTTGGGGTCTCTCATCCATTACATTGGGAAACTCCGAAACGCGAAATGCGAAAAGTGCCTTTGAAGATAGGCACAGGGTCACGACCCATGGTCACTTGGGGTGACAGAAAGAGCTGTGCAAAGGGCCAAAGCGCCGGGTTTAGCTGCAGGAGGTGTCACCGTGTTCTCCAGGTGCCAATTCAACTCGGTCTCGATCCTGATCCCTGCTAGAGGTAAATGAAGGTAGGAGGAGGTGGTTGAAACCTCACCTCACTCCTTAAATGTAAGACATGGAGGTTCTGGTAGGCAGTCTGCCCAAGATCGTCCTGTGTGCAGGTTTTCCTAAAGAAGCCATGTCGATCTGATGTCCTCGTCTGACCAGAGGAGCCTGCACACATTAAGTTGGACTTTAATGTCTCAACTACCCTCCTGCTGCCAAGGTGGCGAATTGCTCTGAGTATATACACTCAGTTTTTGTATTTTTGGAAGGATGGACGGTAGAGCTAAGCTCCCAATTGTAAAGCTTTAACAAGGCCTCTGGTTCCCTGGTTATATATTGATATTTGAGACTTCTTGTTTAATGGAAGCCAACATCTTCCTCCCCTTTTTCCTTTGAATCTTAAGAGTCCGGATATGGATGATCCAGTCGGGTGTTGTAATGACTATATAATGTATGTTTGATTATATTAGTTTTGCAACATCTTAATTTTCTTGAAGTTTCTCAGATCTGAGAGGATCTCATATTTGTGACTTTTCCCCTTTTTAAAGGCTGTTGGAAGACCGGATGTCCAGAGAAGAATTTATTTCCTTTGTTTTTCCCTCCACTTACTCACGACTATGCAAAATTACTGGCATAAATTAGATCAAGACCTCACTTGTCTTAGCTGTTCCAACCCAGTTTTCTGAGTTAAAACAATATTGTTCCGAGTTTACTTCCATTCATCACAATTTATCAACAAATTGTGACATTTAAACTGATGGGCGTCAGGTTTACTCCTGCTGCAATCCAGGAGTGACTTCTGACGCCAACATATTCAACATCCAATTGCTATTAATATTCAAGAATAATTCATGACAACACTAATAAATCTCTAGAGGCTACTGTAGCAGCTACAAGATTTCCCAAAAAATCCAAAAAAAACCTGAAGGTATGTCCGCTGAATGATATTTGTTGATCCTTCTCGTTCTTAACTATTGTTTTCTACAGGAACCCTCCTTAAATGGTGTCGTCTAGCCACAAATTCCCCGCCTTCATTCTAACAAGCCTCCCTAACTCCTTTACAGCCCTCAACCTGCCAAATATCTTGTTGTGATCAACCCCAAAGCCTCAGTCCTTCTTCGGCCCTTCAAGAATAGAGGTTCGACCCTCTTTCAAAGGCCCAGATCCACAGATGAGGGGTTTGATCCTCTCCCAAGGGAACTGTAATAAGCTCAACCTCCTACAAAATGCCCAGATTAGGGATCGGTCTTTTCTTGTTGTCACTGCAACAGACCGGACTTGGAATAAACCCTGTACACCTCACAACAAACCCTCTCTAGGCAGATACTTGGACAGATCTGTCCAGAGTTGGGCTAGGGTGAGCACAAGGCACCACCGAACCCCCCCAAAAAGAGAGGGTTTTTCAAAAACCCTAAAAAACTTGAGGCATAAGCCTCCACACCTGAGTCAGAACCTCCAAAGGCAGAAACGGATGCTAAACCACAAATTCAGATGATGTGAAATGAATCTCCCTCCCTGATATATATACTTTTTGTTCCTTGCTTGACCCCTTCCTTTAAGGTGACTTGCCCCATAATTTTTGGTGGTCATAAAGTCACTTTATTTATTTTTTATTTCCCTTTTATCCCAAAGTCACCTTAAAAATCAAAACATTGCCTCTCTAGGTGACATCACTCAACCCACGACTCCCATTCTTTTGGGATTATAGCCTATGGGGATCCCCCTAGGCCACCACGTCCTCCCTCCAATGGGCTCAAAAGGGAGGGGACATGACAATCCTCCTTTCTTGAGATTTCTTGTCCTCAAGCAATCACAAACTAGGATGCTGCAAAATATGCTCTCTCTCCCATGTGGAATCCTCTACCAACCAATCACTCCACCTGACATGATACTCCTTGATCAATCTTCTCCTCAGTCTCCTCTCCTAGACATCCATAATCTCCTCGAGAGTCAACAACATCCATCCCCTCTCATCTAGTGGCGATAACTCAATGGGAGTAGTAACCTGCGATCTCCATTCCCTCTGGAGGCATGAGACATGGTAAATATTGCGACCCTGGCTACCCACTGTCAACTCTAGCTTGTAAGCTACATCTCCAACTATCTGAATCATCCTGAAGGGACCAAAGAGGCGTGGTCTCATCCTCCTAGCGCCACCTCTCCTCCATGGAGATGGTCTAAGTGGCTGCACCATCAAGTACACCACATCTCAAATCTCAAATCTATGCTTCACCCTGTGCCTGTTTACACACATGGTCTGTCAGACCTAGGTGGTATGTAAGCTATCATGAATGGTATCGCTGCAATGCTCGCCCAAATCTAACCACTCAATCTGTGACCTCACGTAGTCATGCAAATACCTTGCAGTTCGTCGGTCTACTACCATCACCTGACCAACTATCTGAAGGTAATCACTAATGTTGGGAGTCGATCCCATGCTTGCTTATTTGATCATCTTATGCCAAAGAGGTATCTTTGTCATCCATGCTGCCCCATACTCCCATGAGATCACTGGAAAGTGTGTGAGCTCTGCTGGCCGATCAATCAATATGCTTTGCACGCTCAATGAATTTGTGATGCGGCTTGTCCATACACTCTCCCATCCTTGTCCTAGAATAGGAAAGGATTGTATCAACCCTTCCTAAAGAGTGTGCCTTGACCTGCTCTGCTTCCATATCGTACACACCCCTATATGTCCTGACACTGCGTCTGTGAAGTCCCTTTGTTCGAAACTCTCTTGAACCTACTTGTAAGTAGTGGAGTCACATGGGTCCCAAACTACCCTGTATGATGCGAAATACCCTCCACTCATAGCACTGATCTTCCCAGTTCTCACAAAAGAACCTGTTAAATTATCCTTGATGAGCCAAGAGATCATGCACTATTGAGACATGACCAACTCCTTAGAACACTGCTCCTCCAAACAAGAAATCATACACACCCCAAGGGTAGACTCTAGAGAACGCAAGATGGCCATCCCATCTGTGTCAGCTGTTGAGCTGCCAACAACTGCAATCCCATGGTCCCATGCCCTCTCCTAGAACTCCCTATGGTGGACCATACTAGGCCAAATCATCCTAGTGAAATCAACACCTCTCAATCCGCGACTAACCTCAAACTTGGGTATCATGAGGGAAAAACAAAACTCCACAACTCCTCTCGCCTCATCCCAATCATGATGCAGATCCATGTAACACCCCAGGTTTTGAGCCCCGTATTAAATAATGTATTTTGTTAATTGTCAAGAGGCCAGAGGGCCCAAACAATTAAAAGAGGCCAGTGTGCTTAAGAAATGTAATGTTTTGATCATTATTAATAATAAACACATCGTTGGATGCTAGACGGACAAGGACTAGAGTTATAGGGGGCTATGATTCCACAAGAGAGGGGGATTGAGGGGATAAATGTTTATTTCCTATTTTAACTACCCTTTTGTCTTAGGGAGTGGATCATTTATGTGAGCTTCTTGGGGGAGGCTAGGATGTTCTTGATTCCCCAAAAAATACTTAAACATGCCCCTGGTCTGTTGGGGGGTTCGCTCATTCACTCGTTCACTTGCTAATTGGTTCATTAGTTCACTCGCTTTCCCACTCGTTTTTTCATTCCATTCTTACCTATCACTCATTCATCCTTCCTCATCCGTGTCTTGGCTTGGGGAAAGGGAAACAAATTGCCAAAGAGTAGCCATGGTATTGTTGGTTGTAGTGGTCGCTGGTGTAATCCAACCATGATTTGAGGCCTACATGTTTGAGATGCGTTGGCATGTATCCAACTTTTTTCAGAGTTGCGAGTCCTGAGAGTTCCAACATGGAGATTCTGGACCAATTGCACTGGAACCCTGGAAGGAGGACTGCCTGAGGGACTGCATGGCATAGAAGGGTGGAGGTCCATTCTCTTGGGTTGTGCAGGCTGGGTAGAAGAGAGATGGGTACTTGGATTGCTGCGAGTGCTGGAAAATCCTATGAGAGCTTGAGTGTTGACTGGTTTGGGAAGCCAAGGAACACTCTGGAACCGTCCTTGTGGATTCATAGCCCTGGCTCAGGGGTGACACTGTTGTTGAGATTTGGAACAATAGTGTCTACGGTTGGGTGGAACATCCTTGGTTTGCAACCAATTGGTGTCTTCTTTATAAATATAAGTGCTCTCTGTTATGGTATTATTTACCTGTATATGAATGTATTTTGCTATGTATTTATTTATCGTTTAATTAAATCTTTAGAATATGCATGCTTGTTGGTTATTGATGTGCATGTCGTTAGATATTTTCTTTTGTGCATCCTTATTAATTTAAAAAGGTATTGGTAAGAGAAAGAAGTCCAAGGGTGGGCTTGAAGGTAACGTACCCTGACCTTTGGGTGGTGGGGTATATTACAGATTGGTATCCGAGCTTCTCGTTGAAACACCGAGTCGATATGGGCCGGGTCTGTTGGCCAGAGTCTCATGGTTGAGATCGAATTTCGACCTTGAAGTTAAAAATGTTAGGAGGAATGGCGTTGCAAAGTCTACGCAGGAGATAGAACGTCAGAGATCCTTTGTAAGGGATCGAAGGATTGTGACCATCCTTTTTGAATTCGGGAGTGACTGCCACTGTGGGATCAAGAGAGATCTGGGATTGTTGGATCCGAGGGTAGGTGAACAAGGGCCGTCCGATGAAGGTGAAGAAAAAGGTTGAGTAGGTTTAAGTCTCAGCCGTCAACTCTGCATGCAAGTGAATGTGAGTCGTAGATCTCGTGGCGGTTCGAAGGATCGACACTCCGGGAGAAACAAGCCCTCATGTTGCATGCAGGAAAATCTACCAAATCCCGAAGTCTGGAGTTAATCTGTATCGTCCGTTAAGGAAGACCTGTGTCAACAGGCTGGCCAACTCAAGAATTCTGAGTTCGGGAGAATTGGAGTGTGCTAGTGTGGAAACTCCTGAAGGCCCGAAGGCCGGAGCACATATTGACCGTTGCTCCCATAAGACACGCGACAATATATTTCGTAGTTCAGAGACCTGGTACTCCAAGGATTTTCAAGTCTCTACAAGTGAAAAGTGCGGAAGCCTAAAGTTGTGAAGGCACGTAGACCGTTGATTTAGGATCCCTTCGGGACCTTTCTCAACCGTTGGATCGAGGTGGAAGGATAGGGTAAGCACTTTGGCGAATTGTCACTCCGAGGGAGTTGAGAAATGCGGGAACTAAATGTCTCAGACCCCCGGAGCACCGAATTAATAGAGGACTATCCATCCCAACACTTGATTAAGTCGCAGACCATCGATCTCGTGAAGCCTCTAGATGGGGGCGAGGTCATCCATTTGACGGGAGATTAAATCTCAATTGTCCGATCCTTGTGGTGGAGATAATGGAGATTTCGACGAAGGGTAACTCCGGGAGGAAACATGAGTTGACAACAGAGAACAGACGAAGGTCGAAGTCCAGAGGACTTGGTCCTGACACCGATCCCATGCGCAAAATGAAATTCGGTATTAGCCAAGGATGACAAGACACTGTTATTTTGCGGATAATGGGGATATATTCTTCATGAATTAAGAAGAAAAAATGACCTGTAGCATTGTTTGGCAAATTTCTTTATATGCATAATTCTAACAAAATGGTTACTTGCACATTTTGCAGAATTAAGAGATTTACACATATCGTCTCGGAATGGAGATTCGAGAGATGGAAGAAGGTGAGGGAGCCTCCAACCATGATAGAGAGGCCGAAGGCCAGAATACCAGAGTTGGTAATGCAGAGACAAAGTCCAATGGATGCAAGGGGAAAAGGAGAGAAAGAAACATTAATAGAAAACTGTAAGAAGCCTGCAAAATAGAAGTGCAGAGCTACAAAGCAGACAATGAGAGGTTGATGAGAGAGAAAAGTCAAATAAATACTCGAGTGATGCAGAGCTTAAACCAATTGCAGAGGAAAAGAAGGAATGGCTACGAGAAAGGGGAAGAAGGCAGGTTTTGTGAAAGGAGGGATGATCGTGGAAGAGCTGGTTATTCAAGAAGTGCTAGAAGAACTCATAGACACCACTCACCTCCTTACTCAACAAGAAAGTTTGATGCATCGAAAGATTCCATAAGCAGTCCAGAGGTGTCTCCCGTTAGGCACCAAAGAAGGAGACAAGAAGTGGACATCTTGCAAGGAGAGCCGAGGAAGCTTAAGCCACCCTCCTTTGATGGTAAAAAAGAAAGGGAAGATGATGCTGAAGCATGGTTGCTTGGACTCAGGAAATATTTTCAATTGCATAACTATTCATCAAACCTAGAAGCCATAATTGCCACCTACCATTTACACGAGAAAGCTGCAATGTGGTGGGATCAACTAAAGCAAGTTGAACATATTAATGAGAAGAGGATCACTTGGAAGTAGTTCAAGAAGTACTTCCAAAAGGAGTACCTCTCAGAGCATTTCTATGACAAGAAAATGCAGGAGTTCTTTGAACTCAGGCTGGGAAGCATGACTATGGCAGAATATGAGAAGAAATTCTTGGGGTTGTTAAAGTATGTCGGGTTCATTAATGATGAGAAGGTGAAAATACAAAGATTTCTAAGTGGACTGCTGACCTTTTATAAATAAAATATTAGGTATGATGAGCCCAAGACCTTGACTGAGGCCATCAAGAAGGCTAAATACCTGTATGAGCAAGGCCAGGGAAGAGAATTCATGCAAAATTTTTGGAAGGATAAGGAGGCGGAGAAGTCCAATCAGAGGAGGAAAGGATTCAAACCTCCCTTCAATAGGAATGAGCCTAATAGAAATCATCAAGATAAGTATACTAAGGGTGAATCCAAGAAATAAGACTTCTTGGGAAAAAGGGGAAGACCACCAATCCAATGCTGGGGATGCAAAGAAGATCACATGTACAAGGATTTCCCACACAGAAAGGACAGAGTAAATACTGTGCACAATGTCCAAGAGGCTACAACAGTCGAAGATATGGGAAGGATTTATGCAGCCTTAGATGATCGACAAGCGGAATACCAATCCAATATGATCGAGGTGGAAGGTAAGATCATAAATCATCCTGTTGCTATTTTAATTGATTTGGGAGAAAGTAATTGTTACATTGATCCTAAAATAGTGGATAGATTACATTTGGAGAAAAGTAAGCTTGGAAAATCAAGTTTAGTTCAGTTAGCCACTGGAACCAAAAGGAGAATCCATGATATGGTCAGAAGTTGTTCCATAAGTCTTAATGGTGTGAATACTAGTGTTGATCTGAATATCATACCCTTGGGGTCTTATGATATTCTAATTGGAATAGATTGGTTGGACAAGCATCATGTTGTCCTATATTGTCATAGCAAGACATTTACCTGTCTTGATGGAGATGGAAAACATAACACTGTGAAAGGAGTTCCAAGACCCATCTCTAGAAGGGATATTTCATCCTTACAACTGAAGAGATGTTTTAGAAAATGATGTCAATTGTATGCAACTCATGTGGAAGAGCCATAAAATACAAAGGGGCCATGCCTTGAAGATTTCTTAGTACTACGAGAATTTGAGGATGTATTCCAAGAAATACCAGGGCTACCACCAAGAAGGGAGATAGATTTCTCAATTGATTTAGTGCCAGGAGCTGCCTCAATGTCAAAAACATCTTATAGAATGAGCACACCAGAGTTAAAAGAATTACAAATGCAGTTGGAGGAGTTGCTGAAGAAAGGGTACATATGTCCAAGTGTTTCACCTTGGGGAGCACCAATACTTTTTGTCAAAAAGAAAGATGGAACTTTGAGGCAGTGTATTGACTTTCGACAACTGAATAAGTATACTATAAAGAACAAGTATCCTCTACCTAGAATTGATGACCTCTTTGATCAACTAAGAGGAGCAAAGATATTTTCAAAGATTGACGCAAGGTCAGGATACCATCAAGTAAGAATCAAGGAAGAAGACATTCATAAGACAAAATTTAGGACTAGGTATGGGCATTATGAATTTACAGTGGTGCCATTTGGACTGACCAATGCACTAGTTGTCTTTATTTGCTTAATGAATGATATATTTAGAAATTGTTTGGATAATTTTGTCATAGTATTCTTGGATGACATACTTGTCGATTCCAAGTCTGAAGAGGAGCATGAACATCACTTAAGACTAGTATTGCAAGTGCTGAGAGAACATCAGTTGTATGCCAAGCCGAATAAGTGTTCTTTTTATCAAAATCAGATCCATTACTTGGGACACATTATTTCAGAGCAGGGCATAACAATAGATCCATAGAAGATTGAAGCCATTAGAGGATGGCCAACACCTAGAAATGTGTTAGAAGTAATATCTTTTATGGGATTAGTTGGTTACTACAGAAGGTTCATAGTAGGGTTCTCTAAGATTGCTCATCCCATCACTTCTTTGCAAAATAAGGGAACTAAATTTGAATGGACACCTAAGTGTGAAGAGAATTTTAATCTGTTGAAGGAATTACTTACTAGTGCACCTGTGTTAAAGATTGCTGACCCAAATGAAAGTTTTGTGGTATGTATATATGCATGTAAGGGAGGACTTGGGGGAGTCCTCATGCAAAATTGACATGTCATTGGTTATGAGTCCAAAAAGCTTAAGGAACATGAGAGGAACTATGCCACACATGACTTGGAGCTTGATTCCATTGTACACGACTTGAATATGTGGAGGCATTATCTCATGGGGAAGAGATTTGAATGAGGGACAAACCACATTGGCCCGAAGTATCTTTTTGAACAACTAACCTTGAATTCCAGACAAACAAGATGGCTGGATTTTTTAAGTGAATATGACCTCGATATCAAGCATATCAAAGGAAAAGAGAATAAAGTTGCTGATGCACTTAGTAGAAGAGTGCATCTCATGCATGCTACTGTTGTTAGTATGCATCATTCAGAGTTGAAGAGAATTTTTTTAGATGATCTTGTTACAGATCAGCGTTACCTACAGGTAAAGGAAAGCTTACAACAAGGAGATGTACAACATAAAATAAAGGAGTATGAGATAAAAGAAGATGGATTGCTTATGCATAAGAATAGAATCTATGTTCCTAGTTCCAGAGAACTGAGGAAATTGGTATTGAAGGAAATGCATGATGTTCCTTATGCTGGACATCCCGATTACCAGAAAACGATTACAGTTGTAAGAAGCCAATTCTTTTGGCCGGGAATGAAAAAGGATGTTGTTGATTACATCGCTCGATGTATGGAATGTTAGAAGGTGAAGGCTAAGCATAGGCACCCAATGAGTTTGTTGTATCCATTACCAATCCCAGAGAAGAAATGGGAAGTGATAACCATTGATTTCATAACTAAATTACCTAGGAAAACAAGACAACATGAATCAATCATGGTAGTGGTTGACAAATTAACAAACGTTGCTCATTTTGTTCCTGTAAAAACAACTCATACAACGAATAATATTGCAGAGGTTTACACGAAGGAGATTGCTAGGTTGCATGGGATACCTAGGACAATTGTCTCGGACAGAGATACAAAGTTTACCTCTAATTACTAGAAGGGATTGTTTAAAGGATTTGGTACAAATATAAACTTTAGCACAACATACCATCCATAGTCAAATGGGAAAACAAAGAGGGTCAACCGAGTAATTGAAGATATGTTGAGAATGTATGTGATAGATAAGCCATTTAAGTGGGAAGATTACTTACACTTGGTTGAGTTTGCATATAATAATGGGTATCAAGATTCATTGAGAATGATCCCATTTGAAGCCTTGTATGGTAGAAAATGCAATACTCTAGTGAGATGGGACAACCCAACAGATAGAGTGGTACTTGGGTCGGAGTTGCTCAAGGATATGGAAGACCAGATGGTTAAGATCAAGCAGAATTTAAAGGTAGCTCAGGATAAACAAAAAGTTTATGCAGATAAGAACATGACAGCTAGAGAATTTAAAGTAGGGGAGCATGTACTTTTGAAAGTGAAGCCCTACTGATGTACTTCTGCAATGTCCCTATTGTGCAAAAGAGGAAGAGTACTAGGTGCAAATATATCTCATCTAATACTAATTCTACTAAACCCAAATCATAAATAACAACAATGCTTTAAAAAATGTTTGGAGGGGTACAATAACATATAGCTATATTGATAAATTGACAAAAAGTATAGATTACCTTGATTCATGTGCTGCACTCCTTGCTACAAGTTCCTTGAGCTCTCCCTTAGCCACCATTTCTTGATTATAAGAAGTGAAGTTACTCACCTCATCACAACAAGATGATAATGGACTCTCTCACCTAGGATTTCAATCTCCACTTTTGTTGATACCCAACACCCAATCATTACAACAATATGATGAAAAAGGACTCTTCAATTTATCTCCACCACTGTGAGGAATCTTAG
Source organism: Picea engelmannii (assembly GCA_009831015.1). NCBI lineage: Eukaryota > Viridiplantae > Streptophyta > Pinopsida > Pinales > Pinaceae > Picea > Picea engelmannii. The sequence continues at coordinate 452,450 of ML777782.1, forward strand.
GCTAAGTGTACTAGGTGACTATTTCCCCAATTAGTTCTCTCTTTATAGGAATGTAGAGAAGCTTGGAGATAGGTTCAAGGCATGTGAACTAGGAAAAAACAAGTCATGCACAAGTCCCATGCTCAATAATGCATCATGGCCAAGTCATCTCTCATTGATATCCTTGGAAATCTCCAAATATACAAGATTGAGGGGGTGCCCATAGGTTTTATATTGACAACTAGCAACTGGCCATGGGTTGAGTATGAGCAACATGCAACATGTCACTTTTATCCCTGGGAAAAATAATGACTAGGTTCAAATGTGGTGTTTTCCAGGCAATTTCAAAGTACAATTCATGATTTCAACATAATAAAATAATTAGGTTCTCTTTAAGCACTAGGGTGACAAATGCAAGTGTAACAAATGACCCCTAATGTGAGTTGAGATGAAGAACTAATGGATGAAATGCATTACCAAAATATATGGCAATGAGTGGCTTAAGGAAGGAGCTCACAGATCAAGGAACCATGAAGTACTTGCAAACAAACATCAACCAATCATGTATATAGATCACTCCCAAGGTAGGCATACCCATGCTTATATGTATGAAAAATCATGGCTTCCAACACAATACACCATGGATCCATGAAATAATATTCAAGACCATGGCCATGAAAATGTACACGGTGGATCCATGTCATAAAGGAGATCATAGCCACTAGCAAATATAGTGTGGATCTATGTCACAATATATATTAGGAAGACATCTAGCACAAATATGAATGCCACCATGGTATTCAAAATACTCATACCGTAGCGATATAATCCAACATAGCTTGGGAAGGGTAGCATATATGAATAATTCTCCTAAACCTAATGTATTCAATCCAACCCCATTGATTGTATGAATCTACATCATAGAAACAAATGAGTTGATTTTAAGCATGGTAGAAACCGTCTGATTATCGACAATTGATGAATACCATTAATAGATGTGAGGTGACCCACCATTAATGAAAATGGACCCCAAGGTACCTAGTAAAATCTATTGAGTGTGAATAGAGGATTTGATGTTGAAAACTCATAGAATCAATCAATTAGGGGTCAATGATATAAACCCATTTTCAATCGTGAGGATTCTTGCCACCGATGACTGCAATTTCTAAGGTACTATCTATTTTCTAGATCCACTTTCTAGATAATGAGTTGGTGTTGATAGTAAGGCATGTGTCGAAGGAGGGATTTAATGTATCCTCCATCAATCAACATGAAACAACTATTGAGACATTTTTTGAAGAGATATAATCACCAAGTACAACCGACACTGAGATGGTTGAAATCAAAGGTAAAAAAGATTGCAGAATGGATGACTTAGGATTAACTTAGCATGCCACTAAGAGGACCTAGTAGCATTGAACCATGAGGACCAACTATATACTGAAACAATGCATGAGGCATTGGAGCTCTCTCCATAGTGACTAGAAGAGTAACCGATTGTAGTAGTATATGACCCATAATCATGGTAAAGCTCCTACATAATCTATATCCCAATCATCATACACTAATGAAAATAGGTTCCATGTTCAAGGGCGAAAATGAATGATGATTGCCACTTATTTGAATATAGATCGAGGCTCTCCCCTCGCTCCCCTCTTTGTTATATATATTTTTATTTTTTTTGGTGTATTTTCATGTTTTTACAAGTGCAAAAAAGAGGTAAAAGTATGCTCAAGTGGTTCAATGCCATGAAACTATGTTCCAAGCGCATGGAATAGATTTATGCGAAAAAAAGAAAAAAATGTACTAGATAAGTGATGTCCACTCATAGCCGTTTTCTACAAAGGTAAAGATTTCAAAATGGAGGAAAATTGATGCAAATGAAAAGAGGTCAAGAGTGATTGCAATGGTGGTAAGTAGGATCAAAGTGAGAAACAACATAGTAGTATGCACCAAGACATAAGAAACAATATGCATATCAAAGTGAACAACATAGGAGTATGCACCAAAACATAAGAAACAGTATGCACCTGCAACCATAAAACTACATAAATGATGATGGGAAACTCCTTAGGACATGGCTAGACAAAAAATTAGAAGATAAGAATGAGGTCTCATGTTGGAAGTAGGCCAAAGCGAAAAAGAAAGGTGATTTTGGGAAAGAAAGCATGCACGAGGAAAGCGACAACTGGAAGGAAGAGCATCAATCGCGCATGCAGGGAAGACCTAATGAAGTTAGGGTTAGAGTTTTTGCAGTGTATTGTAATGGCTGAAGAGCCAGAAACATATAAATATAGATACCGAGGTATCATAGGGGGTGGGGAGTATTATCGAGTTTAGCTAGTTATCTATGAGTTGTTGTGATGTGTAATATTTTGCTGTATGACCTAATTTTGTAAGCTGTTGAGCTAGAGATGGTTGGGGAGGGTAGATCTTGAGGGATGGATCACAGGCTGATGAGCCTAGTGTGATCTAGTCTGCCTCATATAGATCTTACCCAACTGGGAATAATTGTAAGCATGCGACGCCGTAGTAACAGAGCGACTATAATAAACGAGCTGAGAGCCAAATCTTTGTGGACGTCACCCAGGAGGGGGTGAACCATGGTAACATCTATGTTATGTGATGAATGCATGCATATCTTTGTTGTCTTCAATAGTTATTGTTATTCTTAATGAATGAGTTGGTATATTTCCTACTTAGTCACAACTGACATTATATTGTGGTTACAGATTATAATAACAGTTCAATATACAGTTCTCATATCTTGCACTCAATCCAAGGCTGTAAACACATGAGTCTTACATCCACACATTAAAGCTATCTCAGGTGAGACATCGTAGTGCATTCTGTGCACTGCATTGCCTTATGGTTTACCAGGAGGGTCGATATTTTTAGAGGATTTGTTGGAAACCCGAACAAACATGAACCCTGGGTCAATACAAACTCAGACATTATATATATGAGAAAGTAAACCAACAAATGGTTTCGTTGCACATGAGAGGATTGAGTAGATGCAAAGAGGCAGAACAAAAGAATATTAAAGAGGAAAAGAAAGCAATGAGCTACTAGAAGGGGATGTTGAGACCGTGGAATCCCACAAAAGAAGAGACCGAAATATGGTTAAGAAAAAAAGAGATGGAGTTTGCACAAAAAGACAACATAAACCCTAGAATAACACCCCACAAATATCTTGAGAAATGCGTGTTTACTGATCTGCATGAAGTATTTTTCTGTGATTTTCCATACTTATTGTAGGAGAGGATATTAAGGTTGAAGGATAACCATGCAACGAACCGGATTCGACAATTAGAGTGGACCCCAATACATATTGAGCAATTACAACAGGTGAACAAAAAATTCACCCGCGTAGTAGATTTTTGGCTGGACAATATTGTGGCAGGTTTTATAATAGAGTTTGCAGTCGACACAACGAAGTTGTATAGCGCAGTGGAGAAAGAGTTTCTACGTGGACCACGAGGAAGGTACATTCGATCACTGTATACTTCTATTAAGATATTGCTATACAATAAAGGTGTAATGACAATGGAGTCAGAAAACTAAACTTCCATGCGTGCATGGGGGAAGGGGGTAAGCACTAATAGAGAAAGGAGAAATGGAAGGAGGAAAGGATAAGGGAAAGAAGGAGGAACCCTTGGACCTAATCATGATGAATGATGACCATATCAAGAAGATCATGGCAACAATTGGAAAGACGCGTAGCGGAGTACACTACCAATACAAGGTGAATACCAAGAAGAGAACTGTAGCTGCAAGGGAAGTCTTGGTGAGTGATTATGAAGAGGTAGAGGATCTTCGAGCTGTGGAGAAGATTGAGGAAATCCTACGTGCAACATTTGAGAGGACGACAAGAGGTCCAAGAACAGAAAGAGAAGGCAAAAATCCTATCCATATTAGTGTCAGTGTGGAACCCATAAACCCATGTGCGACTAATACACCAAAGAGAACACCACCGTTTAGACAACCAAAGTTTAGAAGCAGTCAGATAGCAGGAAGCACCTCTACACAAGGAACAACAACTGGAGGAGCCAATTTAGGCAGCACTAGTCAAGTATCTACACCGTGCGGAGGTAGTAGTTCAACGTTCAGAATGGTAGGACACGACTCTATCATCAGGTTACCAGAATTTAAAGGAGAAGCGTCGGAGGACCCGGAAAAACATTTGTTCATCCATGAGAATATTTGGGAAGCAAAACAGATCACAAATGAAGACACTAAATTGGCATAACTAGCGATTACACTAAGGGATCACACACTGGATTGGTATATGAGTTTAACTACAAAAAATCCACCAGGGATAACCAAAACAATTGTAGATATCAAGAAACTGCCAATAAACGAATTCCATAAACCAAGCTCAGAGGATCGGTACATGAATGAGATGATCGAAATAAGACAGAAACCAGGAGAGTCTGTATGGGAGATTGATAAGAGATTCAAACGACTGAAGGGGAAGTTAAAATATCTCATGACCAATATGCAACATCAACACCTATTTGTCAACTCACTGCTCCCACACTTAAAATACCCATTGTGACAATAGAAGTTCCAGACGCAGGCAAAGGCTCTGTAGGCAACCCTGCAACTGGAAGAAAATAAGTATCAACAGATGGATCCAACCATCAAAGAACTGAAGGAGGATTTGAAAAACTTAACGTTTCAGCTAAACCATGATAAGAATAAGGACAAACGAGAAGTTGTTTGGTGTACCACATGTAAGACAAAAGGACACCACAAGAACGAATGTCCAACATTCGCGCAATATATGGAAACAAGAATGCCAAATCCATTACCAACATGAGGACTATGGTGCAAAATCTGAGAGAAATTGAGTCACGATCCTTATCATTGCACGATGATGCAGAAATACCAGACAGTCCCAAAGAGCTCATATTGCAACTTTTGCAAGTCAGTAGGTCACGACGACAAATATTGTATAACTATGGAGTTGATACGAGAAAGGACATTAGATGCATATAGAGTGCAGGCATAAATGATGACTGGGCAAGCTGCACCGTAGTTTAATTAAGTTCCAGCTCCAAACAACACTGTGCAACAACAATATAATACTGCACAACAACCATATAATAACGCGCAACCGCAGTACAACACAACACAACCTCAGTACAATATCACGCAATATAATTAGGTGCCTCAGTATAACATGCCGAGAGGAGATCGAGAAGACTATAAAGGTGGAGGAGGAGAACGAGATCAAGGAGGTTTTGGATGAGGTCGAGGACCAGTGGTATGCCACAATTTCCAACAACCAGAACATTATGCAAGAGAATGTCCGCTTCCACCAACAACTTGTTGAAGTTACTAAGACAACTAAGAGGGGGGGTGAATCATTTGTTACTGTGCTTAAACAATATTAAGTCTACTAAACCATTTTGAATCTTTCTCCAAGTGACCGTCAAAATTATACAACATATGGACAATATAAATAATAAGCATTAGTCACACATAAGATATACACAGAGACATATTTTCATGAGGAAACCCATAAAGGGAGAAAATCTCTTCTTCTTCGAAATGATAGGCAGTCTTTTAGGTTCTGTACATCATCTATAATTGAGCACCAACTCAATGTGAGGCTACTAACTCTGATTTACAAGCTCCAACTTGTTTGAGAGCACCAACTCTCTGGTTTCTCTAGCACCCACTAGAAGGAAGCACCAACTCCCTGAGTATTCCAACACCGACTGAATGGAAGCACCTACTTCCACTTATACAAGCACCAACTTGCAAACATAAAAATTTGTGTTTTCCCGAGCACCACCCTGCCACCCTATTTTTTCTAGCCACAACTAGATGGAAGATACAACTTCTAATATTCAAGCACCAACTTGAATATCAGAAGACCACAGTACTCCCTAGAACCACCCTACCTCCTTGATTATATTTAAATGAATGAATAAATACCAGTACAAATATTTCAATTCTTACCACTTCATCGCTATCCTGCAATTCTTCTCTGCTTCAGACTGTTCTGCAATTTTGCTCTTGCTTCTGTCTGTTCAACATCTCTGCTCTGCTTCAAACTGTTCTACAATTCTGCTTTGCATTTCTCGGTTCTGCATCTCTGTTTTTTTTTTAATTCACACTATGTATCATGTTCTTTTCCTTTCTTACTATTTAATTCATTTTACAGTCCGAACAACCAACCTTACACTGTCATTGTATTTCCATTTTGTACACTCCAACATCTACAGTTGCAACTCGAATAAGCCAGGAAAAACGCTTCAACCACTAGATTGCCAACCATCCAAGAAACATGATTTAGTTTGGCTAACTGAATCGTAACTGAACAGTTAATCATGAAGAGAAACAATGGCCCTTCGATTATATACAAATTCACCTGCACCTTTGGATTACAAGCACTGGGTCTCACGCTTAACCCATATGCCCATTGGCTGTGACCACAGACTAATCAAAATGCATTTTGTGTTTCCGCTAAGCAGCAGGCTGATTCGGGCGGCCAGGATTTGCACGTCTATATCTGCGGTTGAGGTTCGATTCCAGACCCCCCTTGTCATTCTGCCTTTAATAGAGGGGGGGGGGGGTTCCAAAATTGGACCGCACAAGTATTAGTGGCCGCGATCGAAGCACTTAGATCTCTGGTTGAGATTCAATTACAGACCCCCCTTGCCATTCTGCCTTTAATAAAGGGGGGGGGGATTTGGAATGGGCGGCTTTGCATGGGTCCCCCTAAAACCACTTACCACTTTCACCTCTCGCCGACGTGTGTCTCCTCCGCCTCTCTCTCTCCTCGCCTTGTCACAGCTCCCACTCGATGGTCCTTATTTTATCGCGATTTCGCATATCGTGAGTTGGAAGGTTATCACATTTCCTTCCTTTGACTTTCCAGTCAGCAAAATGTTAATCGCTGGCCATGTGTACTGTGCATCCAACGCTCCACAACATACCTCGATCTAATGGTCCAGATCAATCCTCAATCCGACGACCCAGATCATTTTGGGATATCGCATATCGCGAGTTCAAGGGGTTAGAGCACCTCCTTCCTTTGGATTTCCCAATTTGCGAAATGTTGATCTGTGGCCACATGTCTCGCCCGAAGATGAACGATTCTCCTGCTATCGGAAATTTGTAAGCCTACTTCACCTTGCACTTTAATGAATGTGCATATCCTCCTGAATCCAATGATGGCCGGAACCCGCACTCAGATCAAATGCCCGAGATTCATTCTCTTCTACTGTGCACTCCTCCTATCTGAATTCAGATCTGAAGGTCATTGAGAATTATGAATGGGATCCAACGATCACTGTTTCCCTTCACTGTTGATCTTTCCATTGCCATGCCTTTCCATTTCCATGCCATTATCCTTGCTCTGCTAATCGTGCCGATCTTTGTGCTGATCCTGCCATCAATGAAAAACACACATACTCCGTCTTCTTCTGTCTGTAAATATGCACACATACTCTGTCTTCTTCTATCTCTAAATATGCCAACAATCTCCCCCTTTGGCATTGATGGAAACCTTGAAAAATATGACGAACTGAACTACTGCACACATCCAACCAAACTGTCTGGACATCCAAATGGCATCCAACCCTACCAGACTTCTTCTCCCCCTTTGACATCAATGTCAAAGAAGACACATACTTCCCCTGAGATGTTGCAGTACATCTTGAAGATATCATAAATGCTATAGGCACATACTCCCCCTGAGCTATTGCAGTATTCTTTGGAGGTATCAGATATTCAATCTACACAAACTCCCCATGACAGAATGAACCTTCTTAGTTTAACAGTGAGATCATGCCCAACTTCTGGCGAAGATATCCAAAAGGTGTTGCTGCTAACGGTTTAGTAAAGATATCAACTATCTGCTCTGTGGAAGGAATATAATTCAGCTGAACAACTCTGTTAGTAACTTTCTCTTTGAGAAAATGATATTTGATTGGAATATGCTTTGTCTTGGAATGAAGAATGAGATTCTTGGAGACACTAATGGCACTAGTGTTATCACAGTGAATTGGAATCAGATCAGTATAATGTATCTTCAAATATGCAAGAGTTTGGAACATCCATAAAATCTGAGTGCAGCAAGTAGCAACAATAATGTACTCTGCCTCTGTAGTTGATAAGGAAATATATCCCTGCTTCTTGCTAATCCATGCTACCAACGAGTCACCCAGGAAGAATGCACCTCCACTGGTGCTCTTTCGCTCATCCACACAATTTGCCCAATCAACATCTGAATAACCAATTAATTGAATATTCTGATTTCTAGGATACCACAGACCATAAGTCATTGTGCCCTTCAAGTATTTGAATATCCTTGTTACAACTACTAAATGACTTTGTTTAGGAGCAGACTGATAATGACCTACCATACCAACAACTTGCATTATATCAGGACAAGATGTCGTGATGTACAAAA
>ML777782.1:462437-479373 GCA_009831015.1 Picea engelmannii
AGTCATATGGCTTTGATATATTTGGAAGATATTTTACTGCCCCATTGTTCTTAAGCTTGATTATATTATCAAAGTTTAGATGTCCAAGTATCCTATGCCATAGACAACTTTAATCATACTTGCTTAAGTGACACTCTTCTTTTTCTTCTTTTAACACATAGGCGTTGTTTTCTATTCTTATCCATTTTGCAACCAACTGTCCTGAATTCACAGACTTTATTTTACAATCTTTATAAGTAAAAACAACTTCACATCCTCGGTCACAAACTTGACTGACACTAAGAAAATTATGTTTCATACCATCTACAAATAACACATCTTAAGCTTTTCCTTTGCCATTATTCAAACTTACCATTTCTTTACCTTTTATTTTTCCTAGTGCATCGTTTCCAAAAGTTACATTCCCTGATTTGTTTTCACTTAGAGTTAGAAACTTATTTTTGTCTCCAGTCATATGTTTGGAACATCCACTGTCAATATACCAAGGATTCCTTTGTCTTTGGGCTAATAACACTAGTCCACACTTGTCATCTACTTTTTTCTTCCAAACTTTGACATTTTCAGCAGTGGGGATCAAATCTGGCTTGTAATTCTTTAAGCAACAATCTGCAGCTTTATGTCCATAATTATGGCAGAGGTAACATTTTGGTTCATTGAGTAGTAGATCATAGCGATTGTTATGCTCATAACTATTGTTATGCTTATATTGCGTCCTTTTCCTAGCCATCACATGATTTATAGTCTTAGGTTGTTTGTTGCTTGGCTATCTCGATTTTTGTTGAGAAAGATGGTTATTCGTTGAGTATCTTGATTGTTCATATCTAAATCTTAAAGAATAGTTTATAGCTTTGTGACCAAAATTAGAACAAAAAAAACAATAACCATAGAAAAAACCTTTGTATCTTGAAAACGTCTTTCTTCTTTGAGGAGGTCGATTTCTTTCATGCTGATAATCTCTCTGATCTACAGATTCGGTTCTGGTACTTTTTCTTTCATTCCTTCTTGGTGGTTGATTCTCTATCTTTGTTTCTGCAGAGTGACTGTTGTCAATGTTTGAGGATTTGACAAACTTGATAGGTTCTGTATTACTTGGATGATCACTACTTGATACTTCTTCATATCTCAAGCTAGCTTTCAACTTTGGGTTTCTTTGCTGATTTAGTATGGAGGTTAATCCTTCTAAAGCTTTAATACTTGACAGATTTGGTGATACAATGCCTTAAACTTCTCCATCTCTTTTCTGGTTTTTACTATCTCTTCTTCTAAGGCTTCACACCTCGCTTTCTTATCAATTTCATTATCCAAATCTGATTTGTAACTCCGTAATATACCTGGTGTATATGATCACATACCTACAAACCTTTCTTAACTTTAACAACAAAAGACTAGCCTTTTCATCAAACTTTTCTTTAGTATCACATGACTAGTTTTGGATTAGTCAACAACCATAACTTGAAATAATCATAACTATGTACCTTTAATGAATAAATATCTGAAAATGATACACAATGTTGTTCAATGTTTTTAATGCAATTACTCCAAGTTTCACTACTTGGAACCTCTCATAAAAGGAGTTATAGCAAAAATGACACACCTTGTGAATTCTAGTTTATTCTAGAGAGCGACCTTGTAGAGTGTTCCCTGCACGAAATATTTGTTGAATGGATCTAAAAATGTTACAAAAAATAACATAAACTCTACTATAACCAACACATTTGGTCTTACTATACTTGGATATGTTATGAAGAAGTTATGGCGTTTTTACCTGAAACACATGTTTTAGACTAGTTTTAGGACTAGCCATAAACCCCATTTTCCACGGAGTGTAACTCCAAAAATACAATGACCCACAAGATAAATTTTTTACCACAGATACTTGGATATGTTTCCTCAATTACATATCAATTTCACGGTCTGAATCATTCTAGAAAACAAGTTATTTCTAAAATGGTGAGATGACCTGTAAATAACATACCTTCGAAAGCATCATCAAAAGAATTTATCCTCCCTTGAATTCTTACCTTCTTTTCTTCAAATCCCCTCTGAATTTTGGCTTATATATCCTTTGGTTACCTTAGTCACCTATAGATATTCAATATGCTCAAGTGTGATCTAAAATGAGAGAGCCTTGCCTCTTATTTATACTCTCCATCTTCTAGGTCACTTAACCCATTTCTAGGTCACTTAACCCATTTATAAGTCACTTAACCTATTTTCCTCAATTTTAGGGTTAACCACTTTCCATAAATAGAAATTTCTCCATTACTTTATCATTTAAATATTCCTCCTTGACTTTGTCACATCACTTTATCATTTAAATAATCTTCTTTGATTTGTCACTTTACATTATTATTTAAATAATCTTTCTTGACTTTGTCACTTTACTTTATCAGTTAAATAATAATTTCTTCTTTGTAAGATCTTTGACTTCTTTGACCTTTTGGGGCTTCAAGCCAACATATGAGGGTCCTCCAACTTCGTAAGGCCATAACTCTCAAACCATGAGGAGTTATGTGACATTCCACACACCACCAGAATTGGCATGCCATGTACTATCCATATAGAGTAGTCTTACTAGAAAATATATCAAAACTCATACCATTATCCATAAAAAAAACTTGGGTCCATTACCCAAACCTGGGTTCTCCAACTTCTCATGGCCATAACTCTCTAACCGTGAGGAGTTATGTGACTTTCCACATACCACTGGAAATTGAATGAAATGTACTATCCATATAGAATAGTCTTACCTTTAAATATATTAAAACTCATACCATTATACATGAAACAAACTTGGGTCCATTACCTAAACCTTTGTGCTACTTGAATTCACTACAAGACTTTCTCCAAGGGTTGACATCAATCACTAAGGGTTGACATCAATATACAATATCACTCTCCAATGGTTGACATCAATGACAACCAAAAATCCATACCAACTATCCATCAACCTAATCCAATTGTCTGACACTACTTTGTCTTCCATATCCTTGTACTGTCACATTCCATTGAAATTGTTGGCATCATTGATTCCTCCCCTCAAGATGTGCTCCATTTTCTTTGGTCCTTCCACTACTGCTAGAGACTCCCCCTTTCTTTGTCTTGTAGCTTCCTAGACTGTCAATGTTGATGCGACATGCTTCTTCTTGACTGGTGGCACCATCCACATATGGGTGTAGTGCTGTAACCTCTAATCCGACCACCGAAATCCTTCCAAAGTTTCCCCCATGGTGGCTTAGTCTAAACATTCTACATTTAATTAACATTTTTCACTTGAATGTGGTGATCTAAATCTAGGAAAAAATGCAATTTTATGTTGTTTTACTTGCATTTATGTATGTATAAATGGATTCAACGTCTTGATAAAACCATGGAGCACTTGGATTACACAGACTTAACCACGCAACGAGATACCCATGGACCACTATCCATTTTTTATACAAAGGGTAAATCTAAGACATGGTAGTACCAGTCGGGACCATCCATCATATGACTTCAGTGGTCACATTAACCAACATCTGAATTGAAATTCACTCATAGCCCATATGGTGGCACAAATGATCTAGGTTAGGTGCTGTTCAACCTACCCACATCATGCAAACTTATAATATGTACTATGTTCATCCATTAATCCTTGTACTTAACAATCATATCTCTTGTTCATTCATGTTTAATTGATGTTTGGAGGCAGAACGAGAATAATTATCCCATGCCAGACATTTTTAGCCCCCATATTAGGAATAATTGACGTCTCGATCGAGACAACACAAGCATAATTATCCCGCGCTGAACATTTTTATCCCTCATAGCAGGAATAATTGACATCTTGATTGAGCCAACATGACCATAACATGCCCATGATAGACATTTATATCCCCCTAGTTGGTACAATTAAAGCCCAATTAGGTGCCAAACACACCCATGAGACAAAACTTTGCTGACATGGCAGTGCCACATAGGTTCCATAGAGACAGGCCACAGGGAAATGGTGGATCGATGGTGATGTCACCAGTATTGAAAACCATTGAATACAAGTCATATGCCCAATGATTACTAAACTACATTGTAGGTCCATCAAACGTCGGGGGACCAAGAAAAAATTTAATGAAATTTTGAGAATTAGTGGGTAATGTCTGACGGTAAGTTGGATTTTGTCTGTAACATCAGAACATCCCGTCGAACTTCAACACCATATGTAGTAGTGATCCTCACTATCATGATCATAATCAAAGTTACAAAACCTGATCCGGATTTATTTTCAGAACGAAATGAAAGAAAAGAAATTCCAATGAAATACTCATGAAAATTGTCAGAAACAGAAAAATACAACAATACTTGATTTCTATTAATGAAATAATTGTAAAGAGATTGTAAAAATACAGAGTGAAAGACTCGCTAGAATGGTGGAATCTTTATCTCTGATAAGAGATGTGACAACTACGCTCATTCAAAATAAGATTATTATAATGAGGCTCTGAAAGACTTTTTATGATAAACATGAATGCCAAACCCTAGACATCCAAAAACCTAACTGTAGGAGATGAAACACCAAAAGTCATGTGGGCCCTGTTTGGGTAAGTTAGTATATTAATTTCCTGGGGTTGTAACTTTTGCATACGATCTCCGTTTTAGGCACGTGATAGCCTGTTGGAAAGGTATTTTCGAGAAATGTGCATTATGTCGTCAAAATTTGACTTTGTCTACATTTTGACTATGGCACGCCAAAAAAACACTATTTAGGGCCCCAAAACGGCCCTGTAAGTATAAAAATATGTGCTGACATGAAAACTTCCAAAATAATCCAATTGGATTAGGTGGGTGACCACCAGTCGCCACCTGGAATATGTGTAGGGATTTAGACAACCTTAGAAGTGTAGAACCCATAATTACAAAGAAGTACAAAAGAACATGCTGAACTAACAAATGACAAGAGGAGCCAGTTGGAATAGGTGGGTGGCCACCAATATCCACCTGGATCAATTCTCCCCCCTTAAGAAGCAATGGTCTCCATTGCATTGAGTGCCCAGGGAAGAGGGGAAAGCATTTTCTGAATCTAAATCTTGGTGAGTTGTGTGCCTTGTTGGAGAAGTTATGTTTCTTGGTCTGTGGAATAATGTCACAAACCTGTTGCTGGCAGGGTTGAATCTGTTCCACCAAATTGTTGTCTCTGTATTTGATGGGGCATTGTTTAAGCACCATTTTCGGTGAAGAAAAAATATCTTCCTTCGCTTCAAAAATCTATTTTTTTTGGATAGAAGGTGTTGAGGCTACAATGGTTGTAGTGTTCTTCTATGCATCCTTTGAACGAACTGGGAAGAGGATGAATTTTTTAGTATGAGAGATTACCTTGCGACATTGTTTTGGTTGGGAAGTAGTCGAAACTACCTCTGGTATCCTATAGAGTTGACCATCCAGAGTAATAATGACATTACAGGATCTAGACTCATAGACAACATTATATTTCCACATATATGGTTGGCCCAAAACAAAATCACAGACATCAAGAGGGGAAACATCACACACTACCTCATTATTGAAGGGTTGGATGCCATAGGACAGGAGAAACTACTGGCTGACATAGAGATTTCGTTCCTTGTGAAGCCACCCGATGTTGTATGGTTGCGGGTGTGGTGTTTTTGATAACCCCAACTATTTGACGACCTTATATGAGATGAGGTTTTTCTAGCTATCATTATAAACAATGAAATGCAATGGGGTCCCATTCACCCACATCTATGAATGGAATACGCACTCATGATCTACTGGTTCTTCTAGTTGAATTGGTGTGGTCATGACAATAACAATGGGGTCTGCATTGATGATCTGTCTAGTTTCAATATTTTCTGGATCAGATTCTGAATCAGGGTTCGACTTTGTGTCTTTGACCTCAACCACCAATGACTGTTTCGAGTGACATTCATTGGTGTTGTGCCAAGGGATTTTGTGGAAGTCACACCACTTCCCATTGTCATTCTTCGTCTTTCCTTTACCCTTATTTTCCTATGTCTTGGAATGGTTTTCTAGAGGTTGTTGGTTAGGGCCTTCTTTACCATGCTTTGGTTGTTGCAGATTTACAGACCTGAATTCCCATTTGTTCTGGTGCCTAAATTTCTGCTCGATTTTGATAGCATATCGATAGGCATATCCCAATTATGAGATTTTTAGGAAATCCATTTTGGTTTGGAGGTACCTATGCAGAGCCCCATGGTATTTTAGAACCAGATGTCGCTCAGAGTCTTTGATACCCAACTTGGTGCATAAGGTATGGAAATTATTTGTGAACTCTATCATTGTTTGTCTCTTCTCTTTCCGTAGTTTGGTCCATCTTATGTATTGGTCTTCATAGTTATCAACATGATAGTATTGTTCCTTTACTGCATCCACAAAAAAATCCCAAGTGGGATCAGCCCCATATATTCTAGATTCCTCTATGGAACTTTTCTCCCAGTAAGTTTATCACAAATGTTTGACATGGGGGAGAGCCTTGAGGAGTGTGAAGGTGATCTTTTCCCTATCGGAAAAATTTTGAACAAAGAAATAACCTTCTAATAGATTTAACTATTTTTCTAGGGAATCCACATCTATCTGACCTTCAAATATGGGAATATCAAAATTAAATTGTACCTTGAAGGGGGAGGTTCCTCCAAAATGGTCGCTTGATCAATATGCGTCTGTTTCTATCGGCAAGTGTTAAAGGATGTGTGCAAAATTATCCATCATTTCGTCCCTCTGTTGCGCGAGAGCTTGCTCAAGAAACATGTTAATCAAATATTCTTCTCCGCCATTTTTCTTTTCTACTACCATCGAGGGTTTCTTGGGCATGCAATAATGATTTTCCTCATGAGAGACAAGCTTGAGACCCAACTGGCTATACTCAGACCTCGTCGGGGAAATGCGTTGAAAAATGATCAAGAGTAGCCTACTCTGATACCACTGATCCAGATTTATTTTCGGAATGAAATGAAATAAGAGAAATTACAATGAAATATACTCATGAAAATTTCCAGAAACAGAGAAATACAACAATACTTGATTTCTATTAATGAAATAATTGTAAAGAGACTGTAAAAATACACAATGCAAGACTCGCTAGAATGGTGGCATCTTTATCTCTGAGAAGAGATGTGACAGATACACTCATTCGTAAGAAGATGATTACAATGAGGCTTTAAAATCATTTTTATTATAAACATGAATTCCAAAACCCTAGACATCCAAAAACCTAACCCTAGGAGATGAAACACCAAAAGTCATGTGGGCCCTGTTTGGGTAAGTTAGTACATTAACTTCCTAGGGTCGTAACTTTTGCATACAATATCTGTTTTAGGCACGTAATAGCCCGTTGGAAAGGTATTTTTGAGAACTACAAATCATGCTATCAAACTCTGACTCTATCTGCAATTTAACTGTGGCAAGCCAAAAAAAATCTTTTTAGGGCCCCAAAACGGCCGTGGAAGTACAAAAAGATGTGTTGACATGAAAACTTCCAAAATAAGCTAGTTGGATTAGGTGGGCAACCACCAGTCTCCACCTGGAATATGTGTAGGGCTTCAGACTACCCCAAAAATGTAGAACCCACAATTACAAAGAAGTACATAAGAACGTGTTGAACTAAAAACTAACAAGAGGAGCCAGTTGGAATAGGTGGGTGGCCACCAATATCCACCTAGGTCATAACCTGTTTTTAGTTAGTCAATAGGCATATTAGCTGGAATATGAATCTACACTCTATGCCACATAAAAATCTAACAAGTTTAGTCATAAATGTCATGATATGTCTTGGTGCCATAAATACAATTGAGTTTGGTCAACCCTATGACTATTAATTTTGACTCAAACTTCATAAAAACATAATATATGTCAAAATATGAAAGTCCAAAATAGTGGAGTACATTTCTTCAAAGAAAATGGATACCATGAGGGATAGATAAACAAGGCAATCAATAAGTAGAAAATGGATAATAAATGGAGGGAACAAATGTCCCAAAAATAAATCTTCCATACATTGAAGGGACAATCGATCAAATTGTTCATATTTTAAAAGTAAGGAACATCAAACTAGCCTTAGCTCCCTCAAACACAATTTGTTGACGAGCTACAAAAAACTCATTAGATCCTAGACAATAGAAAGGTCTATATGAAATTCCTTGCTCATGGGCCAAGGTTACTATCGGAGAGATAGGTCACCCCATGCATATCCATCTTAAATAACATGTTGTTGACATAACTATTGGCCACCTAACTAAATCAAATATTTTTGAACACTCTCGTAATACCATTCATCAATTTTTCACATAGGAGGATAAACTAATATCCACATAAAGGAACTACAACAAAATGAGAACAGGGAAAGCTCTCTAGAGATTGAATGAAGAAAAAACACAAAAGGATATGATGGTTTGAAGTTTAGTAACACATGGAGCCTTTCTATTAAATCACAATTTCTTTTCCATTCACTACAAGAAGAACACCTTGTAGTAGAGGTTTTTATTATTACAATATTGGATTTTTTTTTAAAAAAAAACTCCACTATTCATGGCAGAGGTTTTACCAGAGGTGTTAATGGACATTCCCTATAACTTAAAAAAATGGGTGGGTGGAGGTTTTAGCACAGGTTTTTTTTAAGTGCCGGTATTGGTAAAACACACCAATGCATGATTATGAAACACACACTGGTGCGTGATTATGTAACATGCATCAATGCATACATAAACCTAAAAATCACCCTGCTCGTATATTTATTACGCACCAATGTCGTCTTTTTTTTTTCTTTCTATATGCGACATCAATGCTTGTATAAATATTACACATTAGGTTGTTCTTTTTTGTTTTATGGCACACCATTGCTTGTATAATTTGTATGCATCAATGCCTATATTACCATGTACACCAGAGGAAAGTGAAATTTCAAACATTTGAAGTGAGATGTCAACACCATTATTTTTTACTACGAACCAGTGTATATATTATATGTGAAGGAACAATGCACATTGTAATCATGTGCACTGTAATAATTTGAATGATAAATATAATTTTATGTTATGTCATTTAACATAACGATGTTTTTTCACAATTTTTAGTATCGATGCTTCAATGTAATTAATAAGCATTGGTGAAAATGACACATAGAAACACATCACTGTCTATTTTATGGCACACATATTTTAGTGAGACCAAATGAATACAATGCATTGATATATATATTTTAATTAATTGTTTTTTACAATTTTCAATTAATCATATCAAAATCAAATCTTGTTTTATAATAATGTTGATTTTTATATTTTTGTTATTGTGTTTTGATATAATAATTGCGTTAATGCATTATCCAATGGTTTACATCTTTTTTATTTGTAACAATGCAAATCAACCATATATTAATTAACCATCAATGCAAATTTTACAACATTTGACAATGCAATAGAATGAGAAACACATTTTATTATATATGAATAACAGACCCATTATCATACAAAATGGGACAGCGTAAAGGTCCACAATAATCAAAATGAAACCAATATGTAATTGCTACACTTATTGGTAACATGTCCTCATGCAATTGAGATAGTATGTCAAGTACATTAAAAAAAAACCCTGATTTTTAAAAACAAATATTCCAAATCATACAACTTATAGAAACATTCAATTATATTGATTGGCATTAAGCACTTGAATTGTTGTCATTGGTTGCGCTACGTGCATGCCTCATTTCTCCTTCACTTGTAGGCAATATTTTACTTTGTTTATTGAACCTAATGTTTTCTTGATTAACTTGTTTTTGATGTTTATCCTCTTCATGTTCCATCTACAAATATAGAAATAAAGTGTAATAAGTAAATCTACATTTATATAGTAGAATATACATGATTGGGTAAATAAAAAAGCGTACCATAGCAACGATTTTTTTTATAAACAATACACATTCTTTCGAATCCATGCTACATGTCGTCTCTCAAAATCTCTTATGTTGGTTGCACTCCATACTTTGTTGCCTACATGTTTAATACACCATGACAAAGCATAGTTGATATAATTAATATAAAGGTATCTTGTTGTTCCCTTAATTATAAGACAAGGGAAGTTAAACAACATTGCTACTTACAAATGGTTCAATTAAACCTTGATATTTTAGCATATACTCACAACCCATACTTAACTCAATGTCGATCAATTATTTGGTTGGATTTTATTTGTATGTTAACACCTATTAGAAGACATTCATGGATGAGTGTAAATTAATTATTTGAATATAAAGATCACAAAAAATATGAAATCTTAAGTAAGGTTGAAAATGTTAGTACTCACAAACTTTGTGATCAACCCTTTTCTTCCTCATCATCCTATCTTATGTGCTAAATGGGTCCCATTTTTTTTTTCTTTTCTGCAACAAAATAATTGAAAATCAGTATTTCACGCGATAATTAAATTCGATGTACATAAAAAAAAAAATCAATGATTACATACCTTTGATTTATGTTGTTGATGGGATGGTTCCTCTTGCGATGCAATATGTTAATTTCTTTTACCATCTCCTTGTACACTTTTTTAGACATCCCTATAAGAATGTATTGGTTTTCTCTTCATTTGTCCCTTAGAATTTGCATAATCTTCTTGAAAAATGAAAAACACAATAATATTGGAGTCATCGGGTTAATTTTTGTATTGTAAGTGGAAAGTAAGTCGATATGTTTTTTCCACTATATTCCTCATAGTTTTGTAAAAACTGTTGAATTATTGAGAGGGGGGGTGAATAAGTAATAGTGTAATTATAATTTTTTTCTTCAAATTATTCAAGTGTTATATCAATGTAGAATTATTATTCAATAATGATAAATAAGAAATGAACAATCACACACATATATAGTACACCGGTGTTTTATGTGGAAACCCAAATTGGGAGAAAACCACATAATGTTTTTTCTTATATGTATTGAAGAATTACATTCATTGGAAGCAGCCAGTTCCTTTGTTTTCCAGCTGCAACTGGAAGGAGGCTCCAACCCCCTTGTTTCTCAGGATACAACTTGAGGGAAGCTCCAACTCCCCAATTTTCTGGCTACAACCAGAAGGAGGCTACAACCCCCTATGTTCTCTGGCTAAAACCGGAAGGTGGCTACAACCATGTGTCCTTGCCCCGTCCAACCACCCTGAAGTAGAAATAGAACGATGGAACCACTGTCACACTATCACTATGAGATATACCACTGTAAACCTGTACCAATAAACCTTAACCATGCATCAACCATGCATCAACCTGTAATCAACCTGTACCATAAACAAGTGCATCAACCATGCACCAAACAGTACCAAACAACCTGTAATCAACCTGTAGCATAAACACGTGCATCCAACCATGTACCAAGTATGTACCAATCATGTTTCAACTACTCATAAAATATGACTCATCAATATGTACCAACATCATCAATTATACACCTCATGTATGTGCCAACTCATCAACTACGTGTCTCAACCATGTACCCAACATGTACCTTAACCAAAATACCTCATCAATTTCATCATCCAAATATGTTTTGTAAATATATAATAGACCTGGTGTATATGATCACATACTTTCAAACCTTCCTTAACTTTAACAACAAGAGACTAACATTTTCATCAAACTTTTCTTTAGTCTCACAAGACTAGCTTTGGATTAGTCAACAACCCTAACTTGAAATAATCAAAACTTTGTACCTGTAATGATTAAAGATATGAAAGTGATACACAATGTTATTCAGTGTGTTTTATGAAATTTATCCAGGTGTCACTACTTGGAACCTCTCATAAAAAGAGTTATAGCAAAAATGGCATACCTTGCTGAATTCTGGCTTATTCTAGAGAGCGACCTTGTAGAGCATGCCCCACACGGAATATTTATTGAATCGATATGAAACTATTACATATAATAATAAAGACTGTACTTTAACCAACACATTTTGTCTTACTCAATTTTTATCAGTTATGAATAATTTATAATGTGTGTACCCGAAACACTTGTTTTAGACTAGTTTCAGGACTAGCCACAAACCCTATTTTCCATGGAGTGTAACTCCAAAAATATAACGACCCACAAGATAAATTTTTTACCATAGATACTTGGATATGTTTCCTCAATGGAATAACAATTTCACGGTCTGAATCATTCTAGAAAAAATTTTATTGCGAAAATGGTTAGATGACCTGTAAATAACATACCTTAGAAAGCATCATCAAAGGAATTTATCCTTCCTTGAATTCCAACTTTCTTTTCTTCACCTTTCCTGAGAAATGCGGCTTAGATATAATTTGGTTACCTCAAAAACCTATATATATTCAATATTCTCAAGTGTGATGTAAAATGAGAAAGCCTTGCCTCTTATTTATACTCTCCAAGTAGCTTCCTTAAAAACATCTTCTAGGTCACTTTGCCCACTTTCCTTATTTTAGGGTTAACCCACTTCTAATTTCTCCATTAAATTTATTATTTAAATAATTTATTTTTTATTCACTTTGAATTATAGTGCACTCATAACTTCACTTTATTATTTACCTTTAAAATCTCTTAAACCACTTTGACTACTTTGATCTTTCAGGGCTTCTAGATGCATATGAGGGTCCTCCAACTTCGTAAGGCCATAACTCTCAAACCGTGAGGAGTTATGTGACGTTCCACATACCACTAGAAATGGCATGACATGTAATATCCATATAGAATAGTATTACCTAAAAATAGATCAAAACTCATACTGTTATCCATAAAAGAAACTTGGGTCCATTACCCAAACCTAGGTTCTCCAACTTCTCATGGCCATAACTCTCTAACCCTGAGGAATTATGTGACGTTACACATACCACCATAAATGGAATGACAAGAACTATCCATCTAGGATAGTTTCACTGAAAAATTCATTGGCCTTAATCTCATTATTCCACAAATAATCATGGGTTCTCTAACCATACTTGTAGGATAACTCAATTCACAAAGCGTCTTCCCATGAGGGCTTTCATCATAAGGGGATCACTTTGGAGTTCATCCATTTGTAATTATTATCAACCATGACAAGAAAATAATGATTCATATTTACATCAAACAAAATTGATTCCATTACCCAAACCTTTGTGTCACTGGACTTTATTCAAGGGTTGACATCAATGACAACCAACCTTAATCAACAATCTCCCCCTTTGGCATTGATGGCAACACTATGATGCAATATTGAAATCGTTTTATGCAATACTGAAGTCATATCACTCATGCTCCCCCTGGAACCATGCCTCTGTCCTCTGCATCTGATGAATCTCTCCCCCTTTTTCATCAATGACAAAGGTATATTTCCATCTGGGGCTTCTCCCCCTAACTTAAATGTTCTCTTTATGGTGCTTCCTCATGTACATCTAAGAAATATAATATAAGCATTCAAAAGAATTTATTTTGGAGTATAAATAACTCTGAGTCTTTGGCGAAGATACTCAAAGGCTTCCCGTAGAAGTAGTTTTGTAAAGATGTCTACCACTTGTTCTTTTGTGCCCACATACTCAAATTTAATGTTCTTTTCTGCAATATTCTCTCGTAGAAAGTGATACTTGATTGGAATGTGCTTTGTATTGGAGTGCATTACCGGGTTCTTTGAGATACTGATGACACTTGTATTATCACAATATATTGGAATGGGCTTATCATCCTCAACCTGTATATTTGTCAGAGTTTGTTTCATCCAAAGAACCTATGTACAACATGATGTTGCTGCAATATACTTTGCCTTGGCTATAGATAAAGATATTGATGATTGTTTCTTTCTTATCCATGATACTAAACACTCACCCAAGTAGAACACTGCTCCACTGGTGCTTCATCGGTCATCAATACAACCTGCCCAATCTGCATCTGTGTAGGCAATAAGTGATAGATCCTTTCCTTTTGGATACCATAATCGAAACTCTTTTGTTCTTGAGATATATGAAAATCCTCTTCACCGCTAATACATGTGATTCCTTTGGTGCTTCTTCAAATCGTGCCACCTGGCCAAATGCCTGCATTACATCTGGTCTGGATGTTTTCACATATAGTAGGATGCCAATCATTGACCTGTAATGCCTCTGATCTGTAGACTTTGAATCATCATCTTTGTTCAACTTGCAACTAGATTGCATGGGAGTGATAACTGGTTTGCAATCTTCCATTCCGAACCTATTTAACATTTCTCTGATATACTTGGTTTGAGAAATAAAAATTTCTTGGTTGCTTTGACATATATGAAGTCCCTGAAAGAAGGATAGTTCTCCAAGTAATGACATTTCAAATTGATTATGCATATACTTTTCAAATTTATGGCTTAACCTATCATCATCACTATCAAAAATAATATCATCAACATAAACTTCAATTAATAAAATATTACCTTGACTTATCTTGATGTAGAGTTTGATGTCTGCACTTCCTTTTCTGAACCCTGCCTACTGCAAATACTTATCCAATCTAGAGTACCATGCTCTAGGAGTTTGTTTTAGACCATACAAGGTCTTATTTAATTTACACACATAATCTGCATTTTCTGACAACTGAAATCCTTTTGGTTGTTCAATGTAGACTTCTTCTTCAAGTTCCCCATTCAGAAAATATGATTTTATGTCCATTTGATACATTTTAATATTTTTGGAGCATGCCTAAGCTAAAAGTAAACAGATTGCTTCCATTCTGGCAACTGGGGAAAATGTCTCTTCAAATTCGATTCCTTCAAACTGTGCATATCCTCTACATACCAATCTAGCTTTGTTCCTTGTAACATTTCCATCTTCATTCAATCTATTCTTGAAGACCCACTTTGTGCCGATCACATTCTTATTCTTTGGTCTTGGAACTAGTTCCAAAGTGTCATTTTTCTCTATTAATCCAATTCTTCATCCATGGCTTTTTTCCAAAATTCATCCTTGTTGGCTTCTTCAAAACAGTTCGGTTCAATTCTAGATGAGAGTGATAGGTGTGTTTGTTCTGGTGAATGGATTCTTCTTCTAGTCTCAACTCTTGCATCTTTGTTTTCGATAATCTATTCTGAATGATGATTCTTCTGTACTCGTTTGCTGGGTGTTTTTGGAGACACTTGATGAACTTTCTCTTCTGCTTTTGTCAGATTTTCTTCATCTTTCTCTTCTACTTCTTTTTCATCTTCTGCTTCTTCTTCTAAGGGTTGTTTCATTGATTCATTTTCTTCTTCCTTTGATTATGGTCTTCTTGTTTCATCAATTGTCACGTTGATGCTTTCCACAACTTTGTTCAATCTTAGATTGTAACACTTGTATTCTTTCCTTGTACTTGAGTAACCAACAATTACTCCTTTGTCCACGCAAGAGTCAAACTTTTCCATTCCACCATCTTCTGTTTTGATATAGCATTTGCTTCCAAAAACTCTGAAGTGCTTTACATTTGCTGGTCTTCCTTTCCATAGTTCGTAAGGGTTTTTGTCAGTGTTATTTATGAGAATTACTCTGTTTTGAATTTGAACTGCCGTATGCACTGTCTATGTCCAAAAAATATCTGTCAATTTTGAATCCATTAGAATTGTTCGAGCCATTTCCTATACTGTCTTGTTCTTTCTTTCAACAACTCCATTCTGTTGAGGTGTCCTAGAAATGAAGAATTTCCTTTTTATTCCATGATTGTTGTAGTAGTCCATAAATTCCTTCAAGGTGAATTCTCCTCCATTATCATATCTCAAGCATTTGATTCTTGAATCCATCGCATTTTCAACCATTTCCTTGTAGATATTGAATTTTTCAAAAGCTTCTAACTTATTCTTGAGAAATCAAACTTCAGTCATTCTTGTATAATCATCAACTAATAACATAAAGTATTTATCACCTTTTAATCCCTTTGTTGTAGTCGGTCCAACTAGATCAATATGCACAATTTCCAGTGGTCTTATCATTAAATATTCCTTTGATTTGAACTTGGTCTTTGTTTGCTTTCCTTGTTGACAATGCTTGCATAAAGTGTTGGTTGGTTTTGTGATCTGGGGAATTTCTCTGATTGCTTCTCTTTTGCTGACTTTGACAAGGTTATCAAAATACATGTGACCCATTATTCTGTGCCATAGCCAACTTTCATATTCCTTTCTAGACAACACTTTTCATTTCCAATTTCACTTAACACATATATGTTTCTTGAAGTTCTTGCAGCTGTAGCAACCAATTTCCCTAAACCTTCTTTTCTTATCTCATACTTTTGTGAATCGAAAGTAACTTTATGACCTTGGTCACACATTTGAATCACACTTAGAAGATTATGTTTCATATCTTCTACCATTAGAACATTTTCTTCCTTTTCATTCTTGTTACCTATTCGGACTATGCCTTTTCCAATGATTTTGGATGAATCATCACTTCCGAAGGATATTGATCTATCTCTTTCCTTTCGTAATGTAAGAAACTTGTCTCTATCACCTGTCATGTGTTTTGAACACCCACTGTCAACATACCAGCCACATTTCTTTTGCTTAGCTTGTAGAGTGATTGTGCATTCTTCATTGCTATATTGATCTTGCTTTCTTATCCATGTCGTTTCTGAGGCTTCTGTCTGTGACTGTTGTTATTATGTTGAGGTTATTTAGGAGGGATTGTCATTCTGCAATATTTGGCCATGTGTCCAAAATTGTTACATTTGTAACATTCCACTTCAGTGCTCAAAGATTCAAACCTGTTGTAACTTATTCTCTATGTTTCACTAGGTCTTCTTGAATAAACCCTTTGTGTATGATTCTCAAAGTTGTTATTGTTCTTGTTGTTAGCTCTGCAATTCACAACTTTATGTCCAAAATTATTACATGCATAACATAAACCAAAAAATATAGTTTGATACCTCGGAGTTGAGGATCTTCTGAAGGGAGGTGATCTTATGAATCCTTCTTCTTCTTGAAGCCTATTTGTTGGTTGTTGATTCTGAAATCTTACTCTTCTTGGT
>ML777782.1:519010-531268 GCA_009831015.1 Picea engelmannii
CACATACATGAGGTGTATATTTGATGATGTTGGTACATATTGATGAGTCATTGTTGATGAGTATTTGACACATGATTGGTATATACTTGGTACATGGTTGGATGCACTTGGTTATGGTACAGGTTGATTATAGATTGTTTGACACAGGTTGGTGCATGGTTGATGCACTTGTTTGTGTTGAAAGATTGATACCTGTTGAGGATTGTTGCCTCATCTCAGTTGGTGCTAAGAATGTAATCTGATTCTTGAATATATAGATGGTTCTCTTATAGAGTTTTACTCTATTCAGTTGTTGCTGAAAAACCCCCGGATTGAAGTCCATAATAAAAAGAAAAATTGTACATACATCTTGTGTTCTTTGTGTTCCTTGTGGAGATAATTTGTTGATGATATGTTGCTGATATGTATTCACATCTAACTGATTATAAATGACAACAATGAGTAATGAGAAAATGTTGAATGTTAACTAAGGAGTTTTTGTGTAAGAGGGAAGTTTTGTGAAAAATATCCCCACACTCATTCACCCCCCCCTATAAGTGTGGTAGGTGCGTCCAACAAACTTTTGAAAATTGTCCAACCTCCACACACCAATAGTCCGTTGATGATACCCTACTCCATGGCACACCCACGGTAAAGGAAGGAAAGGATTTAAAAATAATTTTAAAAGACTTTGGGAAAGCCTCGAGAGTGTAAATCAACCACTCCAAATCCATGATATATTTCTTCAACACTAATCCAAAAATTCAACGAAACTTGGCCAACATTCTGGGGTTTGAATGTAAAACTCTCCTAGTGAAATACTTGGGAATCCCCCTGATGGACAGAGCCTGCACAAAGGATATGTGGGAATGCGTTATTATCAAACTGCAGGAGAGGGTAAAAAATTGGACTTATAGAGCCCTAAACCTGGTCGAAAGTCTTATTCTCACCAAAATAGTTCTTCAAGCAATTTCGACGAACATGATGTCAGTGTTCCCAGCCCCCAGAGGAATTCTACAAAATATAAAAGCCATCCAATGCGATTTCCTATGGCGCAATGCAAAACATAAAAATAAATGGGCCCTGGTGGCTTGGGATAAGGTTTTTAGACCAAAAAAAAGGGCGACCTTGGGTTAAAGGACCCACAGGTAACCAACGAAGCCTAAAGGGAAAAGATCTGGTGGAGATGGGTAAAAGATAAATCTATATAGTGGGAAAACCTTTGGAAGGCCAAGTATGCCCCGAACATAAGTGACCAAGAGAGAATTCAGTTCATGGGCATAAGGGAGGGATCAACCATCTGGATTCTAGCCTGGCGAAATAAGAAATGGATCCAGAAAAACAACTTCTGGGAAGTTAGAAATGGTAGAAGAACAAGGTTTTGGGAGGACGCATGGCAACAAGAACCTAGAATGGAAAATGAGGGTAGGGAGGAGCTTCAACAAGAAATGATTGGGTAAGGCAAAACAAAAATCCATCATTACTAGAAGCAAAGGGATGGAAATTCCAGATGGAGGATTTGGTACAAACTTAACCCACAAAATAGAGTCCAGATCAAAACAATATCGAAAGAGGTGGAGGAGGAATTGGGAAAAAGGAAAATTGGGGTCTTGGAAGAAGAAGACCAATTGAGGTGGGGCAGGAAAAATGGGGGTGAATTCAACTTAAAAGAAGCACAGTATTACATAGCGAGTCAGGACCAAGAAAATATGGAGCAACAGTGGGAAAAAATTTGGAATAGCCCCCAATGGCCAAAAATCAAAATGTTCAAATGACTAGTGCCACATAACCAAATTCTAACTTGGGAGAAACTCATGAAAAGGGGTATCATAGGTCCCTCTCGTTTCCATATCTATTTAGAAAAGTAGGAAACAACTAACCACCTCCTGGACGATTGTAGTTACACAACAAATATTTGGGATTGGGAAACATACATCTTCTGCCAATCCAATAGGATCCGGGGGAACATCAACACAACCCTCAACAAATGGAATGAGGACTACAGTGAAAATGAAATGGTGAACCTTTGTTGGAATCTAACACCGGGGATGATCATCTGGGCAATCTAGAAAGAAAAGAACTGACACATATTCAGGAATGAAAGCATATTGACAGAAAGGATAAAGGAGACACTAGTCTCTCAAATAAGAGAAATGGTGCAGAGCCGCAACTGTAAGATGGAGAAAGTGAAACTCACAGACCAAGACTCCCGTATCCTAGAATTTTTTCAACTAAAAGATTAGCGCAACAAACTACCTGTAGGGAACAACCTGCAACTGCATATAGGAGCCCGCAACTGGATGCCCCCTCCATCAGGGTTCCTCAAACTGAACTTTGATGGGGCGAAAAAAGAAAATCCAAGAGTCGCAGGGGAGGAGTGATAAGATAAAGTGGACAAAACATCATCCGACTGTACGCTGGGAGCATGGGAAACTCAACCAACAATGCGGTGGAATTTGGAGCCCTAGAACTTGGCCTTGAAATCCTAAGTCATGAAGGGATGACAAACACCATCGTGGAAGGTGACTCCACCCTAGTTATCAACACAATTAAAAGACTCCAAAATGGTACCAGAGTGGGAAAGGTTCAGTGCCACTGGCACCTTTCACACTCCCTTCAGAAAATACAGGATCATCTGAGAATACTAAATACAATGGAGTTGCGTTGGGTGCATAGGTCAGTGAATTCACTTGTGGATAGGCTCACCAATGAAGGGGTCAGAAAGGAAGGCCTGAAACTAGATGCTACCTGTATCAACATTTCGTAGGGGAAACTCATAATGAACTGCATTCACCTTGCGGCTAAATATCGAGAAGGAAATTTAAGCAGGGAAGGTCACATTGAGGAGGAGATAGCAAGGCCTCGTGGAAGGGATGCAGGCCCCATGTAGGATATGATTGCCTAAAAATCTGCCACCAATTATTATGCAAGAGCATAATAAGAAGCAGAAGGATGATCAGAAGCAAGGCCAATATGCCAATAAGAGGCGTGGGGAAAGAACGAGCGAAAGGCCAGGTGACAAGTCGCATGAAACGAAAGAAGGAAGGCGTATGGGGCAGATGATAACTAGAATCGATCCACTAGGCTAACTATAGGTACAGAGAAAAGCACAATCATATCATAAGCAAGCAAGGGCAGTAATCACATAAGACCAAAGGAAGACTCATCATGATTATATGAGCCTTAACAAGAAAATTAACCGAAGCCCACATCACTGTGAGCAAACCAATATTGAAAGGACGAGCTCGCAGAGGAGAAAGTTCAATAAGAAGAGGGACAACAGAACTAGACACAATCAGAAGGAGTGAAACAACAAGGGTTATCACAGAATCAAGGGGAGGGAAAGGAAGTATACCTGGGAAGTGAGGCACAGGTAGAGTAACCATTATTGGAGCTGTGACAGGAAAAGTGGGATGGCGTGTCTACAACAAACACATAGGAAAAGGAACCCCCCAGGGAAGAAAGTCCCTAACAGTCCGCGGTGACTAACAAGAATGGAAAAGGCAATGAAATATGTGAAAGTCACCTTCCAACCTCGGGTTGCGCCAAATGGGAAGGCAACCGTCACCTGGTGGGAAAATAAATTAAATAACAAGTGAAAAGGTAAAGAGAAGGATGCATTGGTACAAGAAGTGGAATGGGTAACTGATCCGGGGGCCACACAACCCAGGAAAACCCTCTTCCACAAAATGGTGAAGATTGTGTGGCTAACTAAGATGATGATCGGAAAAGGGATTTCAGAAAGGGAAGAAGCCAAGCAGGAGGACAACAAGGAAAACAAGAAAATGTTGTATGAGATCCTGCGTCGTATCAATAGCCTATAAACTATTACCAAATTGTTAGTAGAGGTAGAGAAGGACCAGAAATGCAAGCTGGAGCGGTTGGTAGCCCAGTTCCACCTCTACCTACAATATGTCCATCACATGGACATCACACCTACCGATGGACATGGTGCGCCAACTCAAAGTAGGAAGACTCACATGACCTCACATTAGGAAGATAACAAGAGCCAGGCGGATGGCGGGAAGGAGCACACCCAGGTGCAGAAACACTTCATAGTTTTGGATCAATGATATGGTATTCTATAGCTAGTAATACTAGACTTTATCATGTTAGCTCAGATATCTTTCACGCTCTAGTTTAGGAGGATGGTTTTAGTTTCTTCTTTTATGTATATGCTTTTTCTCCAATTGAAATGGAAGGTTTGGTTTGGTTTCCCTTGGTGGCAGACTAGAACCATCCCTCACTACTTGTAACTTGTGCAACTAGGGACCCCCTGGTATGGTTTCCTTCTAGGAAGACCAGGAGGCCCACCTTTTGTATCATATTATTTTCAGTAATATAGATTCCTACACTCACTTACAAAAAACAAAAAGCATGATATGAATAAAAATAAGTATAGGTGGATATTGCACTTATAAGAATATAGTTCCATACTGCACTTACAAGATTAAACTTACACTATTAAGGTACTTTTAATTTCTTTTCCTTGATAAAATAATCCTCAAATTTTCTCTTTTTCCTCTAACAATGAGTAGGAAGGTGGGAGATCGAAATTCTTAAAAGAAACTAGTTAGGAGTAGTAGTAACTAACTCTGAGTAGAAAAGTGTGAGATCAGAATCCTTAAAAGGAACCAATTCCTTATTTGAGTATGAGACATCAGTTTCATGATGTCTTTTTGTTATAACTAACTTAAATTATATTAAAAAAACTTCCCACTTGGTTTGGTTTGTATATCTTTTTCATACGAAAATAATGTGCAACATTGTCTCTCTTATAAACCAAGGACAACAACAATTTTTGTATTAGAAATTATTACTCCTATAGGTGTCGCTATATTGAAAAGTGCCAAAATAATCTATCTTATCTTTTAATTAGAGACATTAATATTGTGTATAGGAATTATGGATATTTACATATTCATCTCCTCTACATTAACACATGTGATTTTCAACATTAACTTCTTTATATTTATGAATGCACACATTTATCATTATTGTTTATGAAATTACTTCGTAGAAATTTTCAAATCGCGCCAAACAGTTTCACTATTTCACATTTACTTCACATTTACACATTTACTGTTATCAAATTAGGAAACATATAATCTGGCATATTGAACGAAAGGTCATGGAGATTTAGAACCTGGGAGTTGGAGAACACCACTTTCGAGACTTGAATTAATAATATCAGAATGGTAGGCTCTCAGGTTTTGGGGGAAAAATGGCCCATAATGAAGAGAAGGAGCATTTTGTGTTGAACAAGTTCATGACATTGAAGAATCAAGAGAATAAGAAGCCTAAAGAGAGGAATTTGTTCCTGGACTCAGAGTCTTGTGATACTGTAGAGGCAGACAAATGGAGGTAATAGAGAATTCAAAATATTGGATGAAAGGTCATGCAGATTCATAGCTTGAGCATTGGCGAACACTGCTTCCAAGACTTGAACAAAGAATATCAGATTGGTAGGATCTCAGGTTTTGGGGGGAAATGGCCTATAAAAAATAGAAGGCATGGTCTATGCTAAACAGGTTCTTTATATTCAAGAATGAAGGGAAGAAGAATCCCAAGGAGAGGTGTTTGTTCCTCGCCTTAGAGTGCCATGATATCGTAGAGGAAATAAATTTGAGGTAGCAGATAATCCAAGAGATTGGATGAAAGGTCAAGTAGATTAAGAACCCAAGCCTTAGTGAACAACACCTTAGAGACCTCAATAGAGAAGATCAAACTTATAGGATCTTAGGTTTTGGGGGAAAAATGACCTGTAATGAAGAGAAGGCACATTATATGCTCCACAGGTTCCTGACATTCAAGAATGAAGAGAAGAAGAATCCCAAAGAGAGGCATCCATTTGTATTATAAAATCAAACAATTAAAAAAAACTTCTTACAGTTACTTATTCTGCCTCGTGGATTTAATGCATCTTAATTTGTTTTAAGAATATAAAGGGTTTACTACGTTTCTTATATATATATATATATATATATATATATATATATATATAGTGCTATTACATGTTACTTCATTATCAATATAATATGTTTCCTATAGCGCGATAAAATGTTTCTTTTAAAAAGAATCAAACAATTTTTGAAAATTACTTATTYTGTAAGTAATTATGCTGATAGRCATATATGTATTGAGTATGTTAAGATTTAATATTGATCTTTTAATCATAAAGAGGGTTTTTATAGACATGATTTAATATGTTTAGAATATTTTTTGTCCTCACAAGAAATTGAAGGTTAAGATTTTATAAATTATCTTCCTTGCATATTGTTGATGATCTTTTTGGATACACAGTTTAATCCATAAAGCTCATCAACAATATGATTACTAACTGTGAAAACCTTCACTCTCAAATCTTCCTTGCATATCAAAACATGAACGTTGAGATTCACTAGTGAGATTATCTTGATAATGACCGGTCAAATTATTTACTCCAACAAATGTGGTTTTTAACTGCACCTGGTTTTCATTGCTTCGCTTTGGATTTTCCTACGCCTAGATTTTTTACTACATCACTCATTATCTTGTGAGGTGGTTTCACAAGATGGAAGTTATGATAATCAACCGATACCTATCATCATTCACCAAGTTCTATCACTTGTTATATGTTATTTCATTATTGTTCATTTTTCCAGAGAAACCCATAACTAACGTATCTATAACTTCTCTAATGTATCATTGGAATTTATTTTGTATGGATAAAACAAAACTTTTCCATCCATAGATGAACAATCTCATGTGTCTATGCATTGAACTAAATGCATGTGTTTTTCATTGAAGTATATTCCTAGAATTTTTTTTGTATGCATGTAGTTAAAATTTTCCATCTATCAATGAGCAATCTCCTCCGTCTA
This sequence comes from Picea engelmannii, assembly GCA_009831015.1. Classification (NCBI taxonomy): domain Eukaryota; kingdom Viridiplantae; phylum Streptophyta; class Pinopsida; order Pinales; family Pinaceae; genus Picea; species Picea engelmannii. Next base: position 525,853 of record ML777782.1, read on the forward strand.
TGCATTGAAATAAGTGTGTTTAATTTTCATTAAAGTATATTAGGAAATACAATAAGTCTATCAAATGGTCACTCTCTTCCATGTAATTATTAATGAATGTAAATGTTTTTTCTAATTTAGTGGGTTTAATGGTTAAGAACATGTGTTTCCTCTTAAGAAGTTAAGAGATTCAAATCCAAAAGGGATAGGGCATGTACACCTCTAATGCATTGAGGGAATATCTTATCCCATAAACAAGGGGTCTCATACACCAATGTCGTTTTGTTCCCCCATTGTACACATGAGCACTTTAATATTTAGTATTCTCCCAAGCTCTTAGGGTTTACCCATAGGTCCTTGTTGACGTTGACTTCAGCTGAGAAAACACCACCGTATCAAGATTGTTAGTGATTGAAGAGTCCCATTTTCCCAGTTTCTTATAATTGACCTATTTTTATTGTAACTTTTAATTTTAAAATAATATAAAAACCTTTGATTGTGTGATATACAATTTATATAAATAATTTAATTGTGTTTGGTATAGAATTTACATTCTAGTGCCCAAAGTACATTTGAGTGTTAATTTGTGCTCTCTATATATGTATAGATATACATATTCAAAATTGATATTATATTGGTCCGTATGTGTTATCACCATAACAATTTTCAGATAGGATCCAAGTCTTGGAAATTTAGAGAAGAGCTACATTGCTATGGAAGCATGCTAGTTTGGAGGATAAGGTCACATATGACGGCATGTGGAAAAATATAGCGGAGGCGTGAAAGGTAGGACCCGACAGACCGTAGATCTTGAAGCATCCCAGATCAATGGCCAAGACCCATATCGGGCGGTGAAATAACGCGAGAGATAATTTTTTGAAGGTGGGTCGGGGAAAATACCATGGTTTCATTCCGTGGACACGTGGCACTCTCAGAGGCACATTGGGGTGAAAATAAGTCTACCCAAAACTCTTCTTTCCAACCCTCGATATCGAAATTTGATGAGACCCAACAGCCTGTAGATCTTGGAGCGGCCCAGATCGACGACCAAGATACATATCGGGCATTGAAGTAGCGCGGAGGATAATTTTTCGAAGGTGGGACAGAGAAAATACCATGGTTTCATTTCTTGGACGTGTGGTGCCATTAGAGGCACATCGGGGCGAAAATTGGTCTACTCAAAACCGTTTTCTCCAATCCACGATATCGAAAAACACATATAAAAGGAGGGTCCCGGTCATTATTATATAATATTTCAAAGCATATGAACGTTTGAAAAGTGGCACAAACCCCCCATTTGAAATTAAATCTCAAAAGTGAACCATTTTCGCACAATCTTCGTCGAGTTACAGGTATTTTTCATCATGGCCACCAACCCTATCGTTTTATCCGTGAAAGATAAAGACTCCACCTTTAAAGAAAAATCCCTAATTAATAACAGGGATTCCGATGTATTTGACACAGAAATTACAGTTTCACCCATTTCCGTGTCCAGATCCAATTTGCTAGACAATGTTGGAAAACATATACCCTTCCTCGATGCGGCCCAAGATTCCATTACCCCTTACGCCATATAAGTTGTCTTCCCTTTCCTAGAGTTCATAAGCTGGCATACACAACATTATTCACAGGAAGAAAGGGTCATTTTGAATAAGTTAGGGTTAGAGGTTTTATGCGAAATAGATAGTCCGTCAATTCGACACACCCTTAATATACCAGAGTCTTCCCCCACTGTGTCAGAGCCCTTCAAGGAAGAGAAAATGATCATAGTCTACCAAGAGTGTCCCCCCGAAGTAAAAACACTATTTCTGCAAACCATTGTTAAATTTGAACACCATTATGAAAGTCTGTCGTTACCTGTGAGTGTAAGCGTCATGGTTATTGAAGTCCAGTGGGCTTGTTCCTTACTTAGTCAAATTTTAGGGTTGGATAATGACAAATTTGTACTATAAGTCATGTTGGGTTTCTTGTTGACCTTTTTTATGTTAGAGTCTATTCAGTCAGTTTGTATAAGGTTTGACAAGTTCATTGCTGGCAATATGCACCAACACTAGTAAATTCCAATTCATTAAGACACTTCAGGTACTACACGCACTTTTTGAGAATTCTCTTGGAATCAAATAAGACCGAATTCCCTGAAGCAACATTCATCTCATATGAATGAAAAATAATCACCATGCTTATTTTCATAAACAAGATTATGTCCGGGTTTTATAGTCTCATCTTCGGCATGGACCTGCCAAGGGTTTTGGAAGAAATGAAAATCTCTTTACAACCTAATCCAGAAAATAGGGTGGGAGATTGGATATTGTTTTTACAATCTACTGTAATTTGGGTATACGGTTATCAAGAGGGACCTTACCTTTTGCCATTCTTTTTGACTCCCATATTATTTTCCTTAGAGTTCATCAGACAAAGGATCATTTTAGAGAAAAAACATTTTATGAAAACGCACAAGCCATATAACTTAAAAATCCCTTTCATGGTAGGGCCCTTTGTGGTAAATACCAAGTCTTTTTTACCTAAGATTCAAGCCAAACTCGGTGAATTTGGGTTTACACAGTTACAAGGGAGGAGATATGATTCACACCATATCATATCTAAGAGAAGACTGATGAGCAGACAAAGCCCCTACGAACATGAGCAAGTTGAAGAATTTGATATATTGGCAAACTTGGAAGCCTGTGAAAATATAGAAGTCAATTTGTAGCTTGATCATACACAACAAATAGAGTCTACCCCTCAACAAGTCCAAACACAGAAAAATTCTCCAAAGTTGATTATTAAAGCTCGAAAGGTGAGTGTTTATAACAATAGGAGTAGTTCAGAGGCATTGGGTGCCAGTAGTCAGAAAGATATTCTCAAGAAAATGAAAATCACACCATATTCTTAGGTAGTGGACCTAGAAGAAGAAGAACCTAAAGAGAAAATGAGCATGGAAATGGTGGAAAGTGCAACCAAGAATGAAGAGGCTGGTACAGGAAGCATGCCACAAAGTGAAAGCAACTCAAGGGTTTTCAACAACAAGAAACATGTATATAGCAAGACACCTGGGGTAGTTTATCAGCCCAAAGAAGACTTAATGAACCAGTATGATGTGAAGGGAAGTATGGCCAATAGTGAAATAAGAGACCTATTGCTCGAGGTAGATAAGATCTCCCAGCATAAGTCTTCCCTGCTCTCATTCAGGGATGTGGAAAGAAAGACATTTAACATAGCAGTGGAAAATGATGATAAAGTGTCTGAAATCGAGATGCATTATGAAAATATTGGTGCCCCAGAAAAAGTAAAGTTCCACAGGAATGTTAGTGACATGCTATATTTAGACTACCCGAGTTTAGGTATGAGGGTTTTGATATTGATGACACACGCACTCAAATTAGATGGTCAATTGAAGCAGGAGAAAGCATCCAACAAAGCTTGGAAAACATAGGTCAAACGATTGGAATCTGAAGGCCCTCAAGGGGTAAAGGCTTCTTTAGATGAGAAAGAGAAGATGATCCAAATCCTAAAGAATAATTTAAGATGTCCTCCACAGAACATCCACAGACAACAAAGCTATCTTCTCTAGAGAAAGAAAAAGAGGCATTCAGATAAGAAACACTAAATTACAAAGCTAAAGTGTTGCTGCTGGAAAAGAGAAAGAGAATTGGTTACAAGGACAAGTAGCAACATCAGATATGGTTGTTATTATACCTGCTAATACAGAAGCTGGATCAAACAATGATGGATTGGTTTAGGCTATGTCCCAATTAAGTTTACAGACAAGAGAAATCAAAAGCCTTAAGGAGGTATTAGAAAATTTGAAACAAGATATGAAAATAAAAGATGAAAATATAGCTCAACTCCAAAGAGAGAATCAAGATTTGCAAGAAAGAGTAAACAAGCTGAAAACGAGGTTAAAAGGTAAAACATTATTACAAGTAGCTAAACATGTGATCTAGGATGCTATTGTTGCAGAGGCTGCTAAGTCCAGGGTTTATTTGAGTTTTATAAATTATAAAGACAACGTGGCTACCATGGCCCAAAGCATGTGTACTGTTGTTAATGAAACATTAGCCAAGAAACCCTCGGAATGGGCCCAGAACGTTATTGATTTTCCGATTTCTGTGCCCACTGCTAATATTTAGACTATTGAGGTAAAGGACAGAACTGCGTTGATCATCTAGTCTAGGAGGATCATCACCAAGCACGACTTGCTCAAATTGGTTCAAAACAAAGCTATACAAATGGAGAACAGTATACATAAGTTTAATGATACATTTGAACAATTGTTTATCAAGGACCTCCCAAAAATTTGGGATGGAAAAGGTAAATTATACAATCAATAAGACTACAATTCTCTCCTCATTCAGTGTAGAATGAATCATTCCAAATTTGAATCTATGGAGGAAAGTCTAAAAGGCCCAAGTTTGGTAGAGTATTTGGTCGCGGACTTTGAGATTTTGAATCAGTTTAAAACAATGAAGATTGGGTTGCCGACTATGTCCTACGCTACGTGCATTTACCTGGAGATTTTGATAGAGGAGATGATGGATTACGAGATTCCTTCTAACTCACAGAGGAAGGAAATCGTGCGACTGAACAAGATGAAATGCAGTTTTCCCAGAACCAGTAAGTGACCTCTAGGTTTCACCAAACCAGTAAGTTCGACAGAAGATCAGGGCAAGACAGATGTTGTAAAGGAAGCTGAGTAGTAAGAGAAATATGCCCCTAGTTTTGAAACACCCTTTTGTTTAATCATTGTAAATTGGTTCATATAACGAGACTGCCAGTTGAAATTATTATAATCAGTTTTAGAAGCTGAAATGTTTCAGTTTCAACCATTTTAATCGAATTATATAAATATTGGGACATTTGAATGAATTAATGTTGGAAGAAGTGCAAGGGCACCTTTTTGGTTGTTTCGAACTCTATTGTAACTTTCTGAAGCTGAATTGAATATATATGCAAAAGCTTTTGAAGTCTCTATGAAAAGATTCTAATGGTGGTGATATGAGATTGGTCTTCCTTCATTGTATGTATTTCCTGTGATCTTTTATTCCATTTGCATTTTCTTCTATTTAAATTGGAGAGTTAAAGGACCATAATTCATCTTATGATGCTATTGGATTAAGCAATTTAAACTGTGTAATTTTCTTCTTAACGAATTCAAAATTCATTTTAGTAATGCTCTGATCCAGTTATTTGTTTTCTCTATCTTCCCACACTCTACTTAATCCAAAATAACTCAGATTCATCGCCTCATTTATCCTTTATCCTCTGGAGAGTTCTACTGGTTGATCATTGTTTTCTTTCACTTTCAAAATTTTGACTCCATAGCCCTGCATGTTCCTCCCCTTCCTTGCCAACAAATTTATAAAAAAAACCCAAAACAAACCAAATCTAGCCACTGATTACCAAAGAAATATCAAGTGACATGAGAGATCCCTCTCTG